>JBBPFQ011069501.1:0-10293 GCA_037974815.1 Kaempferia elegans | reverse complement strand
ATAATATTCTTGTTAAGCCATTTATTTTTTCGGATGGATCTTAGGTCTCTACTTTATTCATATCAGAAACCAGAAAAGTAGATTCAGCACTCGAAACTAATGCAAAATCTACAATAGATCAAAATTCATTAGAATCTCTATCTACAACTGTGTATCTAACTAAGGTTCTGTTCCCGTCTTAGCTAACTAAGGTTCTGTTCCCGTCTTAGCTAACTAAGTTTCTGTTCGAGAAGACGGGAGGCTTATCTGCTGGACTTGTGTTGCTATTATTCAACATTTGAAAACAAAACATTAATTGAAGGTTGTGAGCAATGAGCACTGTAGGATCCTATTACTCAATAACAAAAAAAAAGTGTATAGAGATTTTTTTTAACTTAGATTTTTTTATTAAAATTTTATTAATTGATTCAATTAACTTCTAGCTATAATTTAAATTAAATTAAATATATAGTCTAAAGTCCACTAAAATTATGCCTAAAAAATTCTAAAATAATAATAAATTCTAAAATATTATCTGAATTTATTTATTTATTTATATATATCACCAATAATAATAATAATAATATATTTTATTTTGATTTCCTATGCTAAGTTATACATTGAAACCTTTTAAACAAATAAGTTTTTATTTCATTATTAAAATTCAACCCAATAATATTAGATTAAGTTTTATTTTTCATAATTTAATTATTTGATTATATAGTAATCACAAAATCTCCCACATAAAGTTTTAGGGTTTAGGGTCTGTTTATTTTGGGCTTTTCCCAAATCGTTCCATATTGACATAGACCGGCCCAATAGAAACAATATATAGTTCCTTTTGGCGGCGACCAAACCCTAACCCTAGCTTCCAAGCTCGTCTCTGCTGCGGACGGCTACAGCGCGATGCCGCCCAAGTTAGATCCGTCGCAGGTAGTGGACGTCTTCGTCCGTGTCACTGGCGGCGAAGTGGGTGCCGCCAGCTCCCTGGCGCCGAAGATAGGTCCGTTGGGTCTCTCCCCGAAGAAGATCGGAGAGGACATCGCCAAGGAGACCGCGAAGGACTGGAAGGGCCTCCGCGTCACGGTCAAGCTCACCGTGCAGAACCGTCAGGCCAAGGTTACCGTGGTCCCCTCCGCCGCCGCCCTCGTCATCAAGGCCCTGAAGGAGCCCGAGCGCGACCGCAAGAAGACCAAGAACATCAAGCACAACGGAAACATCTCCCTCGACGACGTCATCGAGATCGCGCGGGTCATGCGACCCAGGTCCATGGCCAAGGACCTCTCCGGAACCGTCAAGGAGATCCTAGGAACCTGCGTCTCCGTCGGATGCACTGTCGACGGGAAGGACCCCAAGGACCTTCAGCAGGAGATTAGCGATGGAGAGGTCGAGGTGCCGCTCGAGTGAGCAAGGCCATCACTGCCATTACGCTAGTCCAGGTTTATGTGTCAAAAATCTTCCCTCGGTGATCTTTTTTAGCATTTCTCGTTCTGAAGATTGTGTTTGAATTCGATACAATGGCGTTATGAATCATTTATCTGCTTGTGTTCCTATGATCATCTACTTCTACAATCGATATTTTTGAAAGATGAGTCTATTTTTAATTGTGAAATTATTTATTGATCTACGAAGAATCATATTGATTGTATTTGATTTCGCATTCAATCGAGCAATTAGAAATAGCATAACACGAAAATCAATATTTTCCAATCTGTTGAATTTGGTGAGATATTACTGAAAATGATTTTTAATATTTTTTAGAAAAAATTATATAATTTTTAAAGAAAATAGAGATGAAAAATATAAATTAAATATTATTTTTTAAATCGAGAGCTATTTCCGTAAAGTCATCTAAGAGTCAACTTCTATAACACCTCGACTATATGTGTCCCGACAATCATTTTCGCCCTGAACGACAGGATCAATTTCCAAGATTTATTTTCGCCGTCAATGGATACAGTCTCATCGGCCACGACTGGGCGCTGCAAAGGTCTAGTTTTGGCAAGCAACAGAGGCGACAGTGCTCATTAATTCATGCTTGTGTGATTAATGAGATAAACATCGAAAATATACCCAGATAACAATTTACAACCGACTGAATTCTTACTTTTATCGTCTTTGAAATCTTTATGGCGCTTGAGCAAGAGTTAAGGATTGAAGTAGTTGTAGTTACACAGCATTTTAGAGCTGAGAGAGCTTCGGCGAGATCATCTATCTATTTTTGATCAGGCAAACAAAAAACTCTTCCTCGATCGTCTCCAAATATGTTTCTGGCCGAAAAGCATCAAGGGCCATCTTCTCCGTCTTTGATCAAGTTACAGATATCTGAGCACTCCAGTAAACTGGTTGAAGAAGGATTCCGAGTTTAGCGGCACTGCCGAGGAGCATCGCAAAGAAAGATCAAACAGAAGAACTCGCTTACCAGTACTGACGACTGCGAAATCCATTCTTGAAGACAACAAGAGGACTGCGTGCGGAGGATAATGCTATGAATTTGATTCTTGACGATTTGATTCACGTCAAAAGAAGCTTAAGTTCGTACCTTCTCACATTGAGCGGGCCTTCGGTGCCAGGCGAACCCGCGCCGCCGAGAATGCAGGTGGTGACGCACTTGCCCACGCATCTTTCCGCTTGCTTCGACTTCGGCCGCTGTATCCTCGCCCCCGTCCTGTCCTCCCCTGCCCAATTACTCCATTTGTTGATTCGCTCCAAATCAAGGAAAACCCTAATCCATCGAGACGCAGGGAGGTTGGCTCGGACTCACCGGAAAGCGTCTGTGGCACGTCGTACCGCGGGTCAAGCGCCGGGGATGGCGCGGCCAGGGAGGCGGAGAGGACGACGGCGGCCAGCCATGCAGGCACCGCGCTCGTAGTAGTCGCTGAGGCTGCTATTGTTCTTGCTCTGCTTCCGCCTCCGCTGCTGCATCTGATTCTGCTTCTGCTTCCGCCGATGCGTTGCGGAAGGGGAAGAGGAGGGCAAGTCCCTGATATCAGTAAGCTCGCCATCTAAATCTCGATCGATTTCTTCTACCTTTCCTGGATAGCCTTCATCCTTTTTGGCCAAGGATCAATCGGTGGGGAGATTTTCTGCTGTCTCGAATTGGTTCCTGTTAAAAATTCGATCTTGCATTCGGAGCAGCTGCCGTTGCTTGCGGCTGCGGGGAGAGGATTACGATGTGGTGCTTGCGGATGAGGAGGGTTCCAACTACGTGCGTGGCTGCTGACCATTGGCCAACCTAATCCCATGAATCCTTACTTTCTTGGTCAACTATTTCATTATTTATGACGAAATAAAACAGATTGGGGAAAAAAAATATAAAGGATTTTAATATTATTTAATTCAAATTTTTAGTAATGCAAAAGCCCAATCACGGTGCAGGAGCCCGACCCAATCCCCATTGAGCATGCTTGCTAAGCCCTTCGTTGCGGTCCTCCGCCGCCGCCTCCTCCTCCCGTCCCTTCCTCTTCGCCGGGCGTTTCACTCCAATCTCCACGCGTGCGTTTCCCTGCTTCAGCTCTGTGCCGCCCGCCGCGACCTCACCAGTTCCAGAGAGCTCCACGCCCACCTCCTCACCACCGGCCTCCACTCCTCTCGGTTCGCCATCTCCGCTCTCATCTCCCTCTACTCCAAGTGCGCCAGACCTGTCGAGGCTCTCTCTGTCTTCCTCTCCGATCGATCCCAAACCCCCGATATCTTCGTCTGGAATGCCGCCCTCTCTGCCCTCGCCTCCAACGGCTTCCCTGCTGATGCCCTCCGCCTCTTCCGCCGCCTCTTATCAGAAGTTGGCCTTTCACCGGATGAGTTCACCTTCCCTTGCTCCATCAAAGCCTGCTCCGACCTTGGCGCTTCCGATGTGCTCCAGGAAATTCACGCCGCGCTGTTCAAGGTCGGGTTTTCAGATGAGATGTTTGCTGCTAGCGCTCTGGTCCATGCTTACTTGAAAATGGGGCTTTTGAATGAGGCAGAACAGGTGTTCGATGTATTGCCAAAGAGGGATGTCGTCCTTTGGAATTCCATGGTGAACGGCTTTGCGCATTTGGGCCAGTTTGCTCGCTCTTTGGATTACTTCCGCCGGATGATAAACGAAGGTGTCATCCCGAGCAAGTACACTGTTACCGGCATTCTCTCTGTGTTCACCGCATGGGCTGATCTCAGAAATGGCAAAAAGATTCATGCTTTTGTGTTAAAGACTAGATATGATAATGAGATATCTGTCTCAAACTCCCTCATAAACCTCTACGGTAAGTGCCACTTGCTGGAGGATGCAGAGGGGATCTTCGAGTCAATGCAGGAGAAGGATGTGGTCTCATGGAACTCAATGATTTCTGCCTACCAATACTCCGCCCACCACTCAAAGACTATCCAGTTTTTTTGTCAGATGAGACGCAATGGGATAATGCTGGATGCTATCACAGTTGCTGCAGTCCTCCCAGCTTGCTCTCACTTGGCAGCTCTAAGGCTTGGGAGAGAGATACATGGACTTGCCATTACAAGCAGCATGAGTGCTAAAGATGTATTTGTGGTGAATGCCTTGATGGATATGTACGCAAAATGTGGTACTTTGGAGGAAGCGAAACTCGTGTTTGATAGAATGCTAGAACCTAATGTGACCTCATGGAATATTATGATTGACGCATATGGTATTCATGGTCTGGGTGCAGAGGCTGTTGATTTGTTTGAGCAGATGGTGGGAGTAGGTCTGACCCCCGATGAGATAACATTTGTTGGTGTGTTATCAGCATGCGGCCATGCTGGGCTAGTGGAGACGGGAACAGAATTGCTTCATCGAATGGAGTCAGAATTTGGATTAACACCTGCAATGGAACACTATTCATCTGTAGCAGACATGTTGGGTCGAGCTGGATTTCTCGAGGAGGCAAAGGGGATTGCAGAGAAGGCACGAGTGAGAGGTTCAGGTGTTTGGAGGACATATTTAGCTGCATGTCGAATGCATGGGGAAGCAGGACAAGCAGTAGAGGCAGCAGAGAGAGTAGTGGAAATGGAACCTCAAGGAAGTGGGAGTTATGTGCTTATGGCAAGTGCTTATGGTGGCGCTGGGAAATTCAATGAGTTAGCAGAAGTAAGGAACCAAATGAATCAAAAAGGGGTAAGGAAAGCTCCTGGGTGCAGCTGGGTGGAGGTGGCAGGAGCAAGATTGCATGCATTCGTTGCAGGTGACCAGAATCACCCAGAGGCAGAGGAGATCTACACTGCCCTGCATGGTCTGTTTGGTTGGATGAGGGAGGAGTTGGGCCATTCTACAGAGGTGATTGCATTTCATGGCGAGTGATTTTTACTATTTAGCTTTTTTTCTTGAATCTACCCGAAGTGGCAGTCAACCTGAGAAACTGAATTCTTGATACCTAGTCCTCACAGAGGTCAGTTCAAGTTTTATGCAGCATTCTAAAGGTTGATACTTTTTCTCGGTGATTATTCTGCCACTAAGTATCTTAATATCATCGTATAGCTTTGAACTACTTAGATTTGCTTGTTGTTTTAGGTGGCACCACTTAAACTAAGTGTTGGTTGCTGTCTGCTATTCTTCACATGGGAGATTTATGATATGCACAAGTTACACTGTTGGATCTTCCTCTAGCAATTCATTCATTGTGACAAATTGGTCCTCTTATATAGACAACAGACTTAAGATACTTCCCACTCTAATTATTTTTTTTTCCAGATTAAATCAATCAACTTGTAGCCATCATATATAAGCTTTCATTTGAAACATAAACTCTTAAAGAAGTTTGCTCAATGGTGCACTTACAAGACGATAGTACCGTTAATGCATCAATTTATGAATGGTTGTGGATGGAATCTGATTCATAGCACCATGAATGTCTCTATGCGTGATATGCTTCAATCATGAATGAGCATTTGGTCAGTGGTAGTCAACATTCTAAATGTTTATGATGGCTACGAAACCTTACTGAAGTTTATGGTGTTCACTATGATGCAGCTCAATGAGGTTCTAATGCTTCCAACTACGGTTGCTGACCGCTGTGGTTGTCTAAATCAGGATCAAGATCGCCATCAAATGGCTTCTCGTTTCCAAGTGAATTTTCTCATCAATCTCACTCCAAATGTGCTAGCTGACATGGTTTGCTGATTAAGTGTGAGATGTGGATCGAAGTCCAACCATTTCATGAACATGCACAAAAAAGGTACCAGCCATCAACTAGGATGTAGAAGGAAAGCGAATGTCAGAATTGCATTTGGCGGACCATGGCCATACTTTCATTTGCTTCTATGATTCAGTTGAGGAACATCTCCAGTTTTACCAAGAATAAACAGTCCTGTGGATTATCAAAGTAAATCAAAACAAAGAAAGTATGAATACATGTGGCAGTCATTTTATCTATTAAATGGTTGAGCAAATGAATCTACACTACCAATAATGTTCAATCTGATAAGAAACACAGCACTGGCTGCTGTCTCTGGTGGCCATGCCACATCTTAAGCTATTAGCAACTCCACTGGCAAATATTCCTCCAGTTGCAAGAGATCAGTCTTCCACGACAGCCATTACTGCAACTACATTTTACTACTGCATTTGTTGATGTTTTGTTCAGTTTTAATTATTCTTTTGCCTATGTTATGCTCAGCAAGCTCAACAACAAGAACATGCCGCTGGATATGCCACGGACAAAAATAAGGTATTTTTGTTTACTGACATCGATTTATGTTGATCTTCAAAAGTGTCTGATTAATGGATGTTTGGTGCATTTATGTTCTTGTCCTCTTTCTCCATCTGTGCTGACGAGTAAGAGAATACTGCACAAAGTTTGAACTTGGGGAAATGACTCATTAAAAGAAATAACAGCTCATATTTTGCTATTATAACATTCGAGATAAATCATCACCCATTCAAATTTGACAGTAAATGGTTGAGACATTCAGATTGCATTGGAAAGGAAAAATTAATATTATTTTTCAAATCTCTGAAAACTAATTATTTGCTGTATCTAAGACTTCAATTCCTGAAAGATCTAATTATTTGGTGATAGTTGGAATAATACTCTTCTCCTTTGCTCTTTATTATGTGGTCCATCATCTCCTTGAATTACAGGCAAAAGGGTCTGCAAATTAAAATAGGAACCGAGAATTTGGTAGGTCGGTTATATCTCGACTCTGAAAGCTGTAGTAAAGGCAGTGACAAAGTGCTAAAATGGTAGATTTAATCCTGTACTAAAGTATAAAGCAATCTTTGATAATCAATTATCACAGTATATTCGTATTAAGTTGTATAATTTTCATGTCATTGTTTATGCATTTGATATTGAACCTGGTCAGTTCTTGAAGATGACATAAATCATAATTAATATGCCCTATGTATTGATTGCAGCCAGTACAGTGAATTTGTCACTTTAGATGTAGCGGCTTCAAGGTTTTAAATGCATCAGTGAAGGCCAACCTGCAAAAATTAATGTCTCAGTTCTTTTCTTCGTTTCCTTATCAATGTGCCTAAACTATTTCTTAAGCTGCCAGATTGCTTAGATTTTAAATGCGCAGCTGCTCTGCGTTGCCCAGCACGTGGAAACGACGGTCGAATGTGTGCATGGATTTGCATGGTGCAAGGGTGTTGGGTTCTCCAATTAAACGAGCTCCTCCGCCCGCAACTTCTGGCACTCAATGCCATTTACTCGCCTCAACTACCTGTGCCACTTGCTGTGCTACTACAAATCAAACACCCACTTTCACTTCCCCAAATCAGCTAAACAGAGCACGATCATGAAGTCGACCGAGGAGGGTCAGCAGCCGCGGACGCAACAGGGCGGCGACGTGGCCGAAGCTGAGGATGCCAGTAGCGGCCGGACAGCGGAGACGCTGCTTCGGGTGGCGCCCATTGGGCTCTGCCTGGCGGCGATGGCCGTCATGCTCAAGAACTCGCAGGACGGCGACTTTGGACCCATCTCCTACTCCGATCTCGCCGCCTTCAAGTTTGTAAATTTGGATTTAGTCTTTAATTCGTTTCGCACGCAGTGTGTTTGAGTAAATGCCGGAGTGACGTTTTGAGGTGGAAGAGCAGGTATTTGGTGTACGCGAACGGGGCTTGCGCGGCGTACTCGCTTCTGTCGGCGTTCTACGTTGCCATCCCTCGCCCGACGACTCTGTTCCGGTCATGGGCTGTCTTCCTTTTAGACCAGGCAAGATTGAACTAAAACTCACTTGCTAATTTCTGTGTACTGATAAATTGGTCGATCAGAATGAAATATCTAGTAAACTAAACTAGTTCAATTAATTCGATTCAGTGACTGCTATGACTTGAATCATTCTGCCTTCGTTAGCATTTAACTTTAAGCATCTTTTCATATATCGAATGGAAACTGGACAAGATCTTAATGGAGAACAACTTGACTTGAGACAGTCTTTTGTGAATCAGAGTTCCTGTACTAATATTGGTTGTGTTTTCACAGCTCCTGACATACATAATCCTGGCTGCCGGAACAGTGTCGACGGAGATATTGTATTTGGCACACAAAGGCGACGAGAATGTTACATGGAGCAAATCGTGTGGTATCTTTGACACCTTCTGCCGGCGAGCAACCACCTCGGTCGGGATCACCTTCGGCTCGGTGGTTTGCTATGTGCTGATCTCCCTTATCTCGTCCTACCGCCTTTTCAGCGGCTATGAGGCCCCCATCCCATTCCTAAGCAGCAAGAGGCAGGAGATAGCAGCCTTCACTAACTGAGGCAGCAAAACCATGGCTAAATATAATATATCAAGCTTTACCCTGCTTGTCTATAGCTTGTTACAGATTCTACTATGCTCTCACTGATGCAAGATTGTAATAATTCATGTCTCAACTGTAATCTATGCTGTGCTTTCTCGAGTTTAATCAAAATGTGTGGTACAAGGATGGTTTCATATTGATTCTTTAGATAGGCTCCTCTGTTTCAACTTTGTGTGTGTATTATGTCTTAAATTGAACTTGAATTTCTTTAGAATCATACTAAAGCTCGGTGTTAAAATGTTTTTGAAAGTTGCAAATGTGTTTGGCAGAGTTGTTTTGTCATTGACTGTGAGACAAACTCACAAACTATAGTGTGGTTATTAGTAAATTCCAAACTTCAGTAAATTGCTAAACAAATAAGGGCATCTTCAATGGTTCCACATCAACAAAATTTATTGAAACATCTTTAACTCTTAGAGCTCGAGCTTTTTGTGATCCAATTATCCCATGAGTTGTATGGTTTTATAGATATTATATTAATTTTGAGATAAAAGAATAGGGATAATCATAACATAGATTGTGACTTCATATCCATATCTATATATTACACATGAGTTTTCACTAAAACTACAAATCTCACCTCGAGGTTCAAGGCTTTTATTCAATTTTTTTGATTTTACAAATCAGATGCCCTAAGAGCATCTCAAGATTTGTGAGAGGTGCCACACTATTAGAGCTGTCAGACGGGTCAATCCGTGGCGGGGCGGGTTGGCTCACGGCGGGCTGGCTATTTGGCGGGGCGGGGCGGGCCGACATCTTGGCGGGTTGGGAAATCCCCAACCCAATCAAATCTAAGGCCGGTTGAGGATTAGGCGGGCCAACCCGCAACCCGCGGACCCGTCAAAAATTAAAAAAATAATTAAAAATAATTTTATATTTTTTTAACATTTTACTTCGGAAAGGTTTCATCAATCAAATATATCTGAAAATAGGTATTTTAAATGTAAATGGACACAAATAAGTAATAATGTTGAATAGAAAGTAATATTTTTATTTTAAAATAATAAAAACAAGGATAATAAATTGATATAAAACTTGGATTACATATGTTCATCAACTCGCAGGCCAACCCAACCCGTTGCGGGCCGACTGGCGTGAGCCGCGGGCTAGGCGGGTTTGGGTTGATAAAATTCCAACCCAACCCCCTTAAATTGTTTGGCGGGGCAGGTCAACCCGACGGACCCAACCCAAATTGACAGCTCTACACAAGATTTGTGTGAGGTGTGTAAAATTAAAAAACTTTAATAAAAAAGTTTTAACTATTATAGAAATAAGATTTAAGGTTTATAATTCAAGAGTATGTTTGAAAACTCAAACCTACATTTTTTTTTAATCTCGAAATTGATATAATATGTATGTAGCCATGTAATTGCATATTATGAATTGAACTATAAAAAAAATAATTTAAAACTTTAACAATTAAAGATGTTTCATTTTTTAGAATGTTGATGTTGTTGGATCCTTTGGGGCCGGTTAGGAGGTTAAGGAAGACTTAAAATCTGAAAGCACAAAATTAAATAATACATTTCTCAAACCAATTTAAGCATAAACCAAGCACTTAAATTAAATAAAACAGTAA
>JBBPFQ011069295.1:0-10293 GCA_037974815.1 Kaempferia elegans | reverse complement strand
GTCCTCTTGATTCGGACATAGGAGCCCTCAATCCTTTGTTAGAGGTAAACATTCTACCCACATGGTTCGATTGGATCATTACTCTTATGCACAGTCGGTGGTTAGTCCTTCTGGCAGTCCGGGCTCTGATATCAATTGTTCGATCCAAAAGAAATTTAGATATCTCCACAATGGCATGATATTGTCCACTTTGGGCATAAGCCCTCATGGTTTTCCTCTTGGGCTCTACCAAAAATATCTCATATCAATAAAGATATATTTTTTCTTATAAACTCATGATCTTTCCCATGTGTCTTCAACATGGGACTATATTTGCAACCTTGCAACCCAACCAATTGTGTGTAAAAAAACCTAGCAAAGTAATACTTTATTAAATTATAGTATTTGCATATACCCATCAATCATTAACGAATGTTTTTTAGGTTTTTTTATATCTTTTCTTGGATATTTTAATGTTTCCTTACCTTTTGAATTATTTTAAAATTGATTCCAATCCCACCAATCTAATATGGCCGATATTCAAGTTTTTTGGATTCCCAACTGCCACCCGTCTAACATCATTAGCTGGAACTTAACTACTCTTTTAAATATATCACTATATATCATGGTAGCCAAACCTTCTGTTACAAATGCTAGTATGAATCTCGTATTATTTTATGAAATAAAAGACACAACGCAAGCATAACAGAAAGCTACAAACCTCAGGTGGATGGATATATAGAGCATTAGTAAATAGTTTGAATATTTCTTTTTCTTCCAATGACTTGCTGACTCCCAATCCCTCAGCTACTCGCTTCAATGTAAGGGGCTGCAAAGAGAATAGTCCATGGCAACTGTTAGTAATGACCAAACAAGTGAAAGGACCGTTCTATAATTAAGCAGAGACCCAAACTAAAAGAATAGTTATAACATAGTTGCAATCGTCTCCAGGTTGATAATTGAATGAATCATGTTAAATCACAGATTACAGAATAAAAACCCTTATAGGTATCATAATGCAACAACCAAACAAACATGAACCGGACCACCATTTGGCATGTAGATTAGATAGATTGGTGTCAGTCAATAGGTAATTTAAATACAAATGGCAATATAAGAAAAGGGCGACTCAATAAACATATTTAAAATAAATCATACATATTTTCCTTCTTTACCCTTTTTCAAATCTTCATTGTATCATTCGCATTAAATTTATTTTAACAACTACTAATATCATTGACTCTAAACTAATGCAAAATACAACAGAGACCATTTCCTTTAGTGCAAATATAGAGTATACAAAAGTACAAACCCCAGCTCATATGCTATAATCAACACAAGTAATTAACCCTTCCACATACTTTTATGATTCGGCAAATTACCAAACTACATAGTTAAGTTTCCAAAATACCCAAATCACGTATCCAACTTTTAAAATGACGAAATCACATACCCTATACACATTTTACCCTTCCTCGTTATCCTAATCAATTGTTACAGTGTTGCAATTGATTAGGATTTTTTTAAATAGACCAATTTTTTTTAAAGGAACGAATAGTATTTAAAAAATCACAACTTGAATATAGTGCGTCAAATTGATATTTGAAGTCATGGATACAATTAAGAGAACTTGACGAACACATACGACATGGTTTCATGACATTCTGAGCTCTCCATGCCTATGTTTTGGCCAGAATTTGGCCGAAACCGGCTAATGAACATAAAGAGCTCAAAATGATATGAAACTAAGTCGTATGTATTCGCCTAATTCTCTCGATTATATCCATTCTCCTATGTAAAAAAAATTAGGGTTCTTTTTTTCCTTTTGTTCTAATTTTGTCATGGTCTTGTACCTCTATTGGTACTAGGTTATTGTTGATTTACATTCTTGTGATGAAACCAATGTTCTGTCTCCATTAAGATTGCTATGTCGCATATAATGCATTTCACATTTCATACTAATATAGTTGACAGATAATGATAATCATGTTTTAACATTATGAATACATTGCTATAGTTAATAGGCATGAGTTACCGACTATGGTATTTTTATATACTGTTAGCAATCTTTTTAGTTGTGGTCATGTGTAGAGTAGTTGATATCCATGTTTTGTACATATTAACATAAATGTAGAGATGACATTTTATCTAATACACAATTCATACCTTTTGGTCGTTTTGGCATATCCTATTATTATGGCAATGCACCCAAAATGTTCGGCAACTCAGAGTTTAAAATTCTTGATATTTTTTTGACATAGTTAATTCTGACTAAGCAGGTATCATAGCAAATAACATGTCGAGGTTGTGGGTCTCATGCTAATATCCATAGTTGTGGAAACCCACTAGTCACATGACATTGATGGTTGGTCTCATGGATAGTGGGTATGCTCTTGTGTGGTTGTAGTTTAAGGAGTCCTACTGTTCAAATATAGCATTAACTACTGAGCATAAAAATTATTAGTTTTATTACAATAATATATTTGTATTATATACACTCTCATGATTTGAGGGAAATATCTCAATTGGGTTGCTGCAACTAGAAGCGGATGTCTAATTGTTCAACCGGTGATTAGTACCTTCTTCCTGGATAGATGACTTGTTTTTTCTAAGTAATTGGGGATAAGACTAAAACGTGATACTAAAGACTTAATGGCTCCCCTAGGGTTCCCTCTTCGATAGCCCATGTGGATAGTTTGATGCATTATATCCTATGAACGTTCAAGCTGAATGAGATGAATCAACCTAATTGCCTCCACCCCTTGAGAACTAGGAGATCACCCAAAGGACACCTATGACATTAAGGGGACACAAGCCAATAATAAGTCCTGTTCAATAAGTGGAATTCATAGTTGTGCACTAATGGTATTGCAGTATGCATGCAGGTAAATAATAAATTTTGCACAGAAATTGAAAGGGGCATATTTACCATTTAACCATCCTATCCACTTAAATTTTTATTTTTATTTTTAAACCACAAAGCTCTTATATAATACAAATATAAATCTATTATACTGAACATAATCTTGTCTGAGACCACACCCTAACGTGGAGGATTAGCTCCATGTACAAGAAGGCCATGCAAGTGTAACACCAATGACTTAGAACTCTAAGTAGCACTACAAGTGATTGTTGGAGATCAAAACTAACATATTATTACATTTATCTTAATGATAATTATACATGGAGCCCATAATTCTCGCTCATAAATTATTTCTAGAGCTACTTTTGCAGTTCAGTCAATTCAGCAAATCTTAACTGATCTGAACTGTAAAAAAGTTTTGTTATGACAAGGGGTCTCATGAATTGTGTACATAATATAAGGATTGTGGTTCTGCAACAAGTGTCATCAGCCTTTAATATAGCACAAAACCAACTCAAAAAGAGGTATAGGGGCACACGACGTCTATAATTGACCAGCCTGCCTACATGAATTTAGACGTTAACCATGTGCCTACTTGAATTATAAAGTTCTAACTTCAAACACAATGTAAGCCAATAAAAGTTATATACCAGCTGAGCAATGCGACCAAGACCAGGGAGCAACATTGTCGCCTGCACAAGTTACCAAGCATATCATCAGGGAGGGCATATAAAAGAAGGCTGAATGCCTAACATATTCACGATAACCAAAGACATAATCATCATAATAAATTTCAGAAGAAAATGTTCTCTTAATGCCCACAAGTTGAATATACCAGCTTTTCTTTCTCCTTAGACCCCGATTCCATTATGCTTTGACCACAGATGAAAACAACAGGGCCTGGTATTAAGTGAAGCATTTCTTCCACCTTCTTGATAAATTCTTTTCGATTTGACTTAGGAACTGCTCGTGACAACCACTGGGAACAGTCTGAGAAGTAAACAATAATTGGTTGTAGAGATGGCAAAATCTGCAAAATCATACAGCCAGTCGCAATATGTTAATAGCTGCTGAAGTGACTTACTGAACATATTGTGGCCACAATAGTAGCATAAATTATAAATCGAATATGATAAACAAAAATGGTGCCAGGATAGCCAAAAAAAGAAATGCATGTCCTGTGCATAGACAAAATGAGGACAGTTTAACTAAAATGTTTAAACCAACAATAGCACATACCTCACAAAGTGCCTCCATTGCTATGTACCAGTCTTCTGCAAGGGTATCTGTGTCTTGCACAAGATCCTGAACTGAAAAGGAACAGAGAAAGCAATGTTTTAGTTGGCCAATACTATGGTGCATTAAGTAACAATACCATTGCATAATGCAGAATGCATTGAAGAATTGGATGTGCCACAAGTTACAAGGCAATCGTTTCACTGCCCTAATATGCAACTTGCTAAACTATACATTTGCAAATTAGTTTTTCCCAGCTCTCTTATTCTCTATAGCTCTTAGATAAGCTTTGGTGGATCAGTCCAAAGCCTTATTTCAAGTAGAAATTCATTAATATTAGAATATCCCAAAACATAATATAATTCAATCATCAAGTTAATTTTGATTAGGTTCAAGTATACAACAATAAATTATTTATTTATAAATGGATCAAACAGGTAAATTTTAGATAGTAATTATAATCCTAATTCTAAGCGACAAAACATTTGCCTAATTGTCTTAGATAAGATATAACTACCAAAAAATTTGATCTCCTTCACCTTCTTGTGATTCCAGATATGAATCTCAAATTTTCATCCTCAATAAAAATTAACATCAAAATTTTAATTCGCAGTATGTGTTATGTCCATAACTATTATGGAGTAAAGTACAAATATGTAGGGATCAAATTGTAAATCACAACTTCTTTGGGTATGAATGTAAAATACAATTAGATTAATACCTACTTAATAGAGGTATCAACACTCATAAAAATGGACCTTCCGACAAGTTCTAATTGTTCAATTGTACATTACTTCATTCAAATGTAACCACATGGCTCAAACTATTTGAATTTAATTTTTTTGCAGGATATTGGACCTTGTGAGATTGAACTATATGGGTGGGAGCGGAGCATTGCAACTCCATCAGCTTGGTCTAACCAGTGCAAAGCCTTAGCACGTGTTGGTAGAGTTACCATTATTTTATTTTGAGAGAATATAAAGTGACACTCAAACTGTTTAAGGGTTAGAGTGATTTCCCATATCTTTGAAATACAGTTGATCTTATTTGGAGAATAAGGAAAACCACACTATTAAGTAGACTTTTATAAGTTTGACAAGAAATTTTCACTTTATAGATGTCAAAGCCAGATATTTACTTAACGATTAATTAGGCACAAACAACGGAGTCCCAGAAATCATCATACGAATGAAGAGCTGTTCTTTAAGAGCAAATTCAAGTTTGTGGTCAATGTTTGTAAAAATTGAAATGCAAAAGAAAACATAGTAATGCTTAATCTGTGAATAGGTAAAAGGACAAAGCATGTCAACCAGGAGAGACAAACTAATAGTTTATTAAACAAGCAGCCACAACTTGTCGGATTCATATACAAGATTTTTTTCACTTTTGCAATGGTAATCAAGATTGTGATTCAGACCTTGGATTTTGAGATCTTTGGATCCAAGCTGACCTGCACAATCCCAATCGCTAGTAGGAACTACATTGCTACGGGCATATGAAACTACAATTTGATTTGTAATAGCTTATCATTTCTACTATGATCTCAGCTCCAACAACCTTAACTATGTATAAATTCAATTAACGATGTTAAAGATTGGCCTGCTACCATATGGGAAAAAATCACTTATTTGAGATACCCTTTTAACTCCTAATTAGAAGTATCCTTACTATCATTTTCATTCATGTTATAAAAATTGTTATTTGCTATTTACAGATGGAATGATTAAAGAACTGTAGTTTATTTTCATATTTTAATATATAAATAGTTTAATCATAGTAATACTTAAAATTGGAAGTTGGCATATATATCTAGAAATTTTTAAGTATTTTGTCCCAATAAATGCACAAAGAATCTTTAAAAAAAAAAGGCAATACAATGCATGCTTATACACAAGCAAGCACAATTGATAATCATCAGTAAGCAGACATTATATTGAAGTGGAGTAAAAGCATACTGTCAATCCAATAAATAGATGGTTTTGCATCTGATTCCTCAAAAGTATCAATATTTAGTTCAGCGTTGTCAAGAATAACAGCCACTTGGTCGCCATTAATCTCAAACACTTCTCCACGCTGTCCAGTTGATAGAGAGCTGCAAGATAAAGAGATTGAAGATCAAACCATAGCACCTAAACAAAAATCCTAATCTAGAAAAATAAATTTGAAAGAGAAAAACACAATTATCAAAAATCCTAAAATCAAGTTGCAGTATACAAGATTGTTGAATACAGATAAAAAAATGAATCAAACATAATAGGCATTTGCTACCTCAGTCTTAATATGCTGCTTTTAAATAAAGTAAACAAATTTATCCTATTCTGCTGGTTAGATAACAGTCTCACTTGAAAAGAAGAGCAGTGCAAAAAAATTATATCGGCTCAAATTTTTAGTTAAACTGCTACAAATTTATGCTCAATTCATTTGCTAATAGTAGCTACTCCACCATCTGCAAGGACAATTGTGTGTTGATTCACCACATTGATCATATTAACATATGTCAAATTCTTATAAGATGAAAAAAAAAATGCAATGTTCATCAACTCAAACAAATTTTCTATTAAATAATTGTAGTTGGTTGTAAATAAAATTATTTTGGATAGCAACAAAACATTGGGAATTCATTGCAGAGTATCAAGATAGCCTCTCTAATAATCACACAGTGAATAATCAAACGACGTGGATCATAATGTGCAAACCAAAAAGGAAAAAAACCAAGTAAATATCAAGTTCACAAACAAAGATGGGGAATCTCAAATCAAGCAACATCTTCTAAAGATGAAAGTTTAAAAGAGGTGAACAATAGCCTGTCATACTACAAATAATTAGGTCTACACGTTACTTGAGGATAGAAAATAAAATGAAAGGGAAATGAGGAATGATAAAGTAGAAGGAATGATAGAGCTTCTAGTGTTGTTTATTTACTTCAGAAGGTAGAAAGATGAAAGGAATATGCATGAAAAAATTTTAGTGATTACAGTACCTTGCATACCAGATCAACTTTTCATAACAGCTCAATACCATGATGTCATTTCATAACTACTCTATATTTTTTTTATGTTAGTTCATAACAGCTCAATGCTCTAAACAATGAAATACAGAGGGGCAGAGAAATGTCTAAAACAAATCCCTTCATAGTTCTTACCCTATGGGGTACAAAATGATCATATATGACTCCAAAAGTTCTCCATTTACTCGTCTACTCCCATTTCAAATCCTATTTATAAATGCTGAAATTTTGATAAATTATGGAAACTATTTTGCAGCATAACAAGGATCGAAAGAAGAGTTGATGATCAACTGATGGCAACAATAATAGATGAAAAAGGAGATATTTAGCATTTCCCCACAAGCAAACCATGGAAAACTACTAGGAGTCAGCAGTAGTTGCATTGCTGTATGAACATGACTACATGACTATTACAAGGTTCATCAAGACTTATGCACCCACCTGCCCCTAAGAAAAGTAAAGGCATTCGTTGAGCCATCAGAAGTCGGTATCTTCCCCAGTATGATCCTGTGATCAAATATATTGCTAGGATTAGAATTGTATCAAGACGTAGATCATTGAGGTAGGATGAAGATTTAAAGGGTTGGAAGAAAACAACACTGGTTTAGGAAATAAAGGAGGTCAAATGATTTGAGTTTGCACCAATATAAAATGACTATTTGACTATAACAGTTATATGGACCTATCTAGGATAAGCTTTTCAAATGCCTAATAAACTACATAAATAAGCAATTTATCTAGCAATAGACGTGGGTCAAAATGTCATTTGAATCTATGTAACATTTGTTTGCTTAATGTCAAAAGAAAAAAAATACTCTAGCATTAAGCAATACTCACAAGAAAGAGGGAATTAACCTTCTAAAAGCATTTGAAATTTCCAATCCCAATTGATAGGAACAAAAAAATGGTCAAAGACAATCATGAATAAGTTATTCATTTCAAACATGTATACAATTAGCTACCATGAAAAAGAACAGCATCCTCCCTAAAAAAGAAAACACTCTCTCTTTTTCTTCACACATATAAGAATGTCATTAACATTCAATAAGGTAATTTCCTGACTCTTTAGAATTAATTCAGCACCAAAGGAGGGGGTAACACTTTCTACATCAAATTGGTAGAGAAACGGACATTGTGTTAGTTAAGGCAAACATCGGGAGAAGAAAATGGATTAAGGCCTCAAGCAACATATATTGATTAATACTCTTGGCATCCTTGACCGTGTTTTAAGCAAGGAATGCCCAAGTTAGATTGACATTCTTTCACAAATTCACAATGGTAAGAAAGATGAATCAATAAGTTCTCTCATATTCAGATGTCAACTATAAAAACTCTACAGAAAGGCAATGAAACAATTATCTAAACAAATTAGCAGTCAAAAGTAATTTAAGGCAAGAGTTGCAACCAAACATATGGGCCAAGTATCAGGGGAAAAACTAAAATCTATTAAGATCAATCATAAAACTAGCAAGTTTCCCTGCTTATAGATGCAACCTCCAAATATGTATTGCAGAATTTGACATTATGTGCTACTGGTATTTGGTGCAGACCATGTCAAACCTAGAGTTATTTCCCCAATTTACAAAACCACTATAAGAACAGAATGGAAAAAGAAAATAAAAAACAAAAATATAGACATAATCCATCCAACTTCTTGCTGGTGTGTTCTTTCACACGTAATCTCAATCAGAAAGTCCTAAATTAAACAAACTACTATATCAGACAGATTTAGTTTCTTTTACCAATTGAAAACACTTCAGCAGTTGAGATCCTCTAAAACAATGTGAGTTTTCATCAAACCCAACATATGAGCAAGAGGGCAGGCTCCAGTACAAGATGAAGCATTTTTTCAGCCTTTAACATCCTTTTCATCTATGTTACCAAAATGTTTTCCAAAAGATTGATGAACAACTAATATATAATTGGTTTCATGAGGCAAAGATAAGAATGAAAGCTTGGAAATTATCAAAACTAACATGAATTGAACATATACAATGAAATGTCAAAGTTAATCAATGTTCAACAAGAATTTAGTGTCAACCAAGAAAAAAGTAGTTATTTCAGATAATAATTCCATTAAGAACAGAAAAGTTACATTTAGTGC
Organism: Kaempferia elegans; assembly: GCA_037974815.1. Classification (NCBI taxonomy): domain Eukaryota; kingdom Viridiplantae; phylum Streptophyta; class Magnoliopsida; order Zingiberales; family Zingiberaceae; genus Kaempferia; species Kaempferia elegans. The sequence continues at coordinate 1,104 of JBBPFQ011069295.1, read as the reverse complement.
ATGTTTCAGTACCATGAAATAAGGCCAAAATGTAGTAAAGCACCTGTTATCAACTTCACTTTGAACCGAAGCACCAACATACTTCACACGATCGCCTGAAATTAAAAAAAAAAAAGATAGACATGTCATGCACGATATTATAAAGATAAAGAATGTATTAATCTAAAACCCCTATTTAAATGAATTGAATAAGCTAACTTACAAGCTAGAAATGCATCCTGATGCAGTAGAAAATCTAGATACGAAGACTAGATTTTAGCATAAACAAGGATTTAAATATCGTGTCGTGCCCGTCGGCATACCATTCCGCCTGCTGACTAGCACCGCAACCATGATGTCATCGCGACCTCTCAAAGGGTGCCACAACCCCCCTTGCGACAACAACAGTGATTATTTTTTTAGAAGTTGAATTTTTATTTTTTAAACAACTATTTCTTTTTCCCTATTAAATTTTCCCTTCTTAATTTTTCTCTTTTGCCCATTAATTTTTTTCTTCATTATTATTTTTTTTCTTCGTCAAAATAAACAAAGAGTAAAAAATACCTAATAAGATAGATAGAGGAAAAACAAAACATCTTAACCTCTTAAAAGATAATTATCATTTTCCCTTCTTAGATACAATAACAACCCAGCCTTATTCCACTAGGTGGGGTCAGCTATATAAATCCTTTTACGCCAATGAGTTATATCTCCTACTATATCATCATCTATACTTAAATAAATTTTATCTTGTTTTATTGTTGTTAACCAAGTCTTTTTTTATCTTCCTCTTCCTCGTTTGATATGCATATTTGTCATAGTTTCACATCGCCTAATTAAAGCATTTATTAATGGTCTAAATACATACTTGTATCATCTTAAACGTGTCTCTCGGAGTTTTCCCTCAATAGATGCAACTCCGACTTTCTCTCTAATGTTCTCATTTCTTATTCTATCGATCCTCGTATGTCCACACATCCACCTTAACATCCTTATCTTTGCAACTCTCATCTTCTGCTCATGTGCTCGAGTCATAGTCCAACATTCAGCACCATATAACATAGCAGGTCTAACTGCGATTTTATAGAACTTTTCTTTATGTTTTAGAGGTACTTTACGATCACA
>JBBPFQ011069188.1:0-10293 GCA_037974815.1 Kaempferia elegans | reverse complement strand
ATTTATGTCTTAGGGGTAGCATGATAGATTATTGAATTATGAATTAATGTTGTAGGACATGGTTTAAGATGATCAATTGATTTCACAGTATTTGAGTTGAATAGTGAAAGGTAAAACGTTGCCAAACAAAATATATATTTAATTATAATATATATTTAATTAGATTTGACTAGTTAACAAATCAATCATAGTTTTCTTTAATAGGAATATTGTTCATAACTACTTGCCATTATGAAGTTTGTAGTTCATCATCAATACTTTTTTTAGTTATTCTGGTCTACAACAAGCACATTTATAGTTCACTATCACTCAATATGTTGGTTTATATACATGAATAACAATCTCGTTCTGTGCACAAGTAAATTTTTTTGTTCTACTACTTGACTGATACGTGGAATCAACTTAGACAACTACAACATAGCCTAAATATTCAATTGTTCCATCATATTGTACATCTTTTCACTTTCCCTCCATTTTCCATCTTGAAGAAATTAGATTGAAAACTTAAAGGTCATAAGTCAGTGGTGGGGTGATTTAATTATTTATTTTTTGCTTAGTTATCGATTTTCCTGATTTTAGTTTATTTTCCAGTGCTGTCAATCTGAACAATGGAAATTCCAGCATACATATAGATGCAGTTATTGATCCTCTAAGTCCCTCAGGACAGAAACTTACTCCGCTTCTACATGTACTGTGGGAATGTGTTTGACCAAGCATGAGAATAATTCTAAATCCAATTGTAAGTTTGTGGCCTTTTGTTGTGTTATATGATATTCAAGTGTCTGAATTTCAGAATAAACTGTTTAACTGCAGGAATTATCTTCATTTATTTCAGTACACAAGCTTATTAATTGCTGATTAATACTTTTTTATTTGGCTTTATTTAGAAGTACTAGACAGATATATTTTACCATAATTTCAGGTACACAACTTGTATAGCAATATGAATGCAATGTCTAGTAGGCCTACTTTGACGTTGAGATTGGAAGGCCCCAATGTTTAGTAGGATCCAACCTTATCACTACTAAACACAAAAATTGACTCATTATATGAGGGAAAGAAGGGGAGGAGACAATCAAATGCTGCCCTCATTTTATTTTTCTTGATCAACTTGCTCGTTGAGTCTCTTATAGAACTATTAAAATGTCATATATTAGGTTTTATTACTAATTTGATCCAAAATATTTATGTTTATCTAGCTAAGGGGTAGCTTTGTGTTTATAAATAATGGTTTAAAGAGTCAATTGTTTCGGTGTGCACAATCCAAATGTGTCATTTCTGTTGCCGATCAATACTGATACATGGCTACAGGGTAAATGCAAGTATGTTGTTTGTGTTGACAACTGGCCAAAAAAGGGTCTCTCAGTTTGTACAGTCATGAACTATGTTTCTCAGTAAATATTTTCCAAGAAAATACTTATTGGATTTTCTAATGCTTATATTTTTTAGTAAAATAGCTCCCGTTCTTTCTAGAGGAAGCCATTTTCCTCAAAAATAAGTCCATATTTTCCATTGACCAAAAGGAATTTTTCTGTTGACCATGATTTTTCAATTGCACCAAACATTTAGAAATTCAGAAATTATTTTATGTGAAACAAATGGATTTACATGACTGTCTTTTGAATCCGCCTGCTGGTTGAGGAAATGAAACACTATAAGCAGAGAGTGTAAAGGAAGAAGCCAAGCATCAAACGCACAGTTAACAACACCAAAAGAAATGACATTAGAGCTATAAAAACCAAGATATATCAATATGCTTCGAGTTAAATCAACTTTCGGTAGTTAACTTAGGTATATTTATGGGCATGTTGAGAAAATTGTTCCGATACCAGATTCCGTAGGAGTATTATTTACTTTGAGTCTTTAAAAGCTATAAGGTTGTGGTCTTACTAGGATGCTAAAAGAATATATGTCCTGATTCCAAGCATTTGGTATTTGTAAAGCATAACTATTAGTCGAGAAGTTTGTTATATTTTTGTAACCTTTTGCCCTAGAATTTTAATTTAATTAACTTTTTTATTTCTATAGTTTACATTTGGAGGCAAACAAGCTGAGTAGAATAAATTGTCAGATTAAAACTCATTTAAGTTGTTACACTTTGAAAGTGTGCTGAAGCTTGAAACTACACCATGCCAACATTCTACTGTTTCACCCATTGGAAACTCGAACATGGAACAATATTTTAAACCTTTATATAGACTATATTATATGAATGAATTTGGTGTAAATACTAATTAGTTGGACTTTTGTGAAATGTATATAAATTATACTGAACATTAAATGTATCACTTTTATGATGTTGCAGAGTTCTCTTGCAGACATCCCTTTGAAGAACTACTATCGGTTTGTAGTCCCTTCATTGGATGATTTTAGTGCCGTTGATTATTCAGTAAATGGTCCCAAAGCATTCTTTTCTAATATGCCGATGTCGAAAACCCTCACAATGAACCTTGATGTTCCTGAGCCATGGCTTGTTGAGCCAGTTGTTGCCATGTACGTTGCTTTCTTGCAAATATCTTTAGGAGCTTTCTATACCTTTTGATCTTTACTAATCCACATGATCATATATTGCCACTTCATATTTTATCTGATATAGCATCTGTTCATTTTCCTTAGTCATGACTTGGACAATATTCTTCTGGAAAACTTGGGTGATTTGAGGACATTACAGGCTGTGTTTGAACTTGAAGCTCTCATTCTGACGGGTATAATTTTTTTCAGCCTCATTAGTTATTTATGGGTATCAAGGTAAAATATAATTGATTTTGTTGTAGGTCATTGTTCTGAAAAGGACCATGATCCACCTCGTGGGCTTCAGTTGATACTTGGTACCAAGAGAGTGCCCCACTTGGTAGATACACTCGTTATGGCCAACTTAGGGTACTGGCAAATGAAAGTTTCTCCTGGGGTATGGTATCTACAGCTTGCTCCTGGTCGAAGTGCAGACCTATATGTGCTGAAAGAAAATGGAGATGAAAGCTCATCTGCACTACTTATTACAATAAATGATTTGAGGGGTAAAGTCGTACACTTGGGGGTAGCTAAGAAAAGAGGGAAGGAGCATGAGGAGCTTTTGAGTGCTTCTGATGATCACATGGAACAGAAGAGAAAAGTATTTGGTTTCTTAAGCAACCTCAAGTTTCTTCTTGAACAATGGACATTATTAGTATTCATTTCTTTTGTCATATCTGCAGGATGATGAAAATAAATGGAATGCAAATATATTAAAATGGGCAACTGGATTTATTGGCAGTGGTGGATTACCAAGGAGGAAGGACGAGCTTAGACCTGTAAGCTATCTTTTCTACAAAGTTTCTTAGTTACAGGTTACAACTGTTTTCTTGCCAAGTTTTCTCGGTTTTCCTGATGTTGTATTGTATCTTGCTCGAGGATTGTTCAATGCAGCATACTAGAGTCTCACTTTTCATGGCATTATACTGTTAATTATTTGCTAGATCTTATACTAATTTCTCAGTAAATTCTGGTGGATATTTTCTTACCCAAGCTTGATTTTTTTTTGCACATAGCTGCCTTGCAAACAACCACAATACGAAGTTGTAAGTTGTAACAAGCCTTTTTTTCTTGATACACCTGTCCTTTCCCTTCCAAATATCTTAGGTAACCTGAAATGATATTATGAAGTCTTTTTTATTCTAAGGTCTTCCTTCACTTTCTCTCACACCACTGCTCGTTATTAACTCAACTCTTAAGGCTCTAATCACAAGAATGAAGTATGATGTACCAAGTAATATTTAATGGCTGTACAGAAAAGCATCTATGCCTGTCATTCTATATGCTATTTTGGTTGATTGAAAGTATTTTTGCAATTCATACAATTACCATACAATTGTGCCAGTTATTGGTGCAGAGTAGTGAGAACCAGTGGAAGAGGGGAAATAAGAGAAGTGGTGAAAATGAGAAAGAAGAGTTTGGAAGAAGAACTATATTTCCAAATTACCTATCTGAATTTAGAAGCTATTGAGGCTTAAGACTTGTGAACCATAGAGAATATAATTTTATGTTTAACTAAATTCCTATTCACTCTTACTTGCAAAACCTTGACCCTAGCTGGATTTAAGATACAATGTTTATCTGATAAATATTATCTAGGGACATAGATATATTTGGCATTCCAACATTGGAGTTTTAGGATGACTTATTAAGACCTTTCCCCATTTATTTTTTGCTTGTTCATGGCAAAATTTTCTGGTCATATCCCGGAGCAAGCATCTGTATAGTGTGATAGTGTTAAGAACATAGAAGTATTGGATTAACTTTTGCTATTAGCTTAAATTTCAGGGATAAGTGGTCACCAAATTATTACTAGAATGTGTTAATTCTAGAGAAAATTTATTATATTACCATATCTTGATAAGAAAAACTTATTGATTTATACTGTATTTATAGGGCGCATGATAAAACCCTAAATTTAAAACATTAAATCTGGAACTAAATCCATTACATTAATAACCATATAATCTGAATACCTTTAATTATCCTTAAGTTGTAGCATAGATTCTTTGTTTCTCCTGTTTGTTCCATAAACTAGATAATGTAGATTAATGCATGTCCATAGTGAAATTTAAAAAACATAATATTCTCGTGTCAGGGAAATTAAACTTTAGTGGAGCACACCGATGTCATCCCATCAATCTTAGGTTAAGCACATTGATAAAGAGAAAGTACAATGAGAACAGGGATGAAGTAAAATCAGAACTAAGATCGATACAATAACAGCTAATAGACTGAAGAAAGAGAAAAAAGTAAAGTGCCTGAGGGTTTTGGAGAAAAATTGGATAACACGACTCAAATCTTTGCAACAATAGCAAACTGACAACAAAAATGTTTCCTTCAAAAGAAAAAGAGTGCAAGAAGGTAACTTATTGTTCAGCTCTTCACTGGATTAGATGGCAGTGCGCATCCGATACATAAATAGAATAGAGATAATTTCCAAAGTATTACAATAAATCAGTATAATAAGATGAAGTTGGATAGTAGCTAATGAGGATTGGCATGATGCTAGTAGAGGATCAACAACAAGAAGAGGCTGTTGTGATGCAAGAAAAGTCATCTTAGTTTGACTGCTAAGAAAGAAGATGAGGATGACCAAGACTAAGTTAAAAGTAGTTAACTACCATGTACTGCTCATATGCAGGCTTAGGAGCAGGTGAATAGGAATGAATTGGTAGCTAAAAAGATTGTGCTGAACATAGGAAGGAGCAGGGACAAGCAAGGCACAAGAGAAAATATATTGGTTATTGCAGAGGGAGAGGGATCGTTGGAGCAAAGAACTTGAGAAACCACCTAGGTTGCAGTAGAGAGTAGACAGGTTGCCAGAGGTCAGTGTTGATTAGATGTAGCGCTTCCTCTGACTGATTGTAAGAGTCAGCAAATTTCTTTGTATGAATGTAGTTTACAGGAAAGTCCTGAATACAAAAACACTAGATGCTCTTAAGCTTCATCATCATAGAGTAAGAAAGAAGAGACACTTGCAAACTTTTGTAATCATGAAATAATGTTTCTGCTTGTATCATTGTACAGGCTGAGAAGGCAAACCTTCATCTCCCTCATAGGAGGCATTTATGGCTTGTTTACTTGAAGCGTGGATTAGAAAAAGGACGGACTGCACGAGAGTCGAGATCCTTTCTCCTGTTTACATATAAAAAAAAACTGATGGACGGATTTCAAATCGTTGATTATCTTTATCCCTTTTTTCATCCCCTCAAAATCGGACGGAAGCGAGACACGAGACAATCTCCTCCACGCCGTCGTGTGCAACTCAAGATCTCCCTCGCCTTCTCCTTGGACTTTTCGCTTGAGCACTTCGCCTCCAAAACCAAGCCAACTTCCCCATCTCCGGAGTCAACCTGGTCGTTGCCACCTTGTTTGTCCTGGTCCAGTTGGCAATGGTCGTCATCCTAATCCTTGGCCTGGTCTTGCTCCTCTACTTCGTCTGTGTGTGTGTGGCTTAGCTCATTATCTTTGTCAGGGCTTTGGCCGTGTGCCTACACATCTACGTCGTGGCAACCAGAAAATTGATTGCTCTTGGAGTTGGAGTCAGAGAGTGCGCCAGAGCAGCATGGAAGATGGTCATGGCATGCTGCAAGAGATCAGTACTGCCGTGGAATATGATGAAGACGCCCAGGCATCTGCATTCCACGGGTCTCCTTTGAGGCTGACCCCAAGATTTTACTTCATCTGCCTTCGAGCGAGTGGCAGGGCGAGTAGAATGAGATAATTGGCGGCCAGTGTTTGATAGAAAAGCCCCAACCTCAACACAGATCATCTCCTTCTTTGGCTTCTTCCTTCCCACAGTCTCCCCTCCGGAAGGATTTCTTTCCCTCCCATCTATTTTTGTTTCCTTCTTTTATCTGTTTTCCTTCGTCCTTCCCTTCCCTTCCCTTCCCCTAAGGATAGTTTTCCATTGTTGATTCCTTTCCATTCTTCATCCGCGCTTTGGATTAGATAGAGCATTATGCTTCTGTGAGGGAGAGGATTCCTTGGCATTTGGAAGTGCTCACTGAAGATAGAGGCATTTATGCTTTTGTGTTTTTGAATGGTTTCAACAGGCTTTTATGAGCTTGGTTTCATGCTTGTCTATGAGAAATGCTCAATCTATTGAGATTACTAACCCTATATCCATGTCAGCTGAGGTCAGACAGTATTTGTGAAGCTCAACTTTATCAATACGTGCTGGTCTCTTTTGTCTTTTTGAGCTTCAGTGAGCTTCTTAAGTCAGTGAACCTGTTTGAGTTGCACACTCATTTATAATTGAAGATAAAATGAAAATCTAGTCTCCTACTGCTAATCTTAAGAGTTTCCTGAAATGATGTCGTTATTGGATAAATTTAACTTTTTGAATGAGTACCGTTTAGTGTCTTTGTTACCTTGTGAGCTAGAGGTCACGGTTTCGAATTCTGAAAACAGTCTCTTGCAAAAAAAGCAGGGTATGACTGCGTACAATTGATCTTCCCTGGGACCCCATAGCGGGAGTTCCGTGCACTGAGCTACCCTTTTTATACTGTTTAGTATCTTTGTTCAACCATAAATATAGGCAATGCCCAACAATTTAAATCTGCAGAGATGATGCTTAATGATCATTGTTTCTCTATTATTATTATTATTATTTTTAATGTATCTCCTCTACCTGATACTTTCTTATAAGCCTGTGGCTTCGTGGAGGTTCAGTGGTTTTAGGATAAATTCTATTTCCACCATCTAAGTAATAAGCAATAAGTTCATAACCCTTGAATTTTCTCAGGATCATAAGAATGGTGGAAGACAAGGAGAAACAATCAATATATTCTCAATTGCTTCAGGACATCTGTGAGTAATGCTTTTGTTGTTCCATTATCGTTGAAAAGAAAAATGCTTTGTAAAGCTTTGTCTTACTATGATAGTCTGTCAATTGCTCTTGCAAATTTTAGCTACTCCTTAATGTTCCTGCTAGTTTCTTTCTTTTCTGAAATACATCTTTCGATGTCAGCTCTCTACTCTGTTTATGAGATATTGTTTCCATGCTTCTATGTAGATTGAGTTTATTATTAAAATAATCGATGTTGATCATGGAAGAAACTTTAAAAGACTGCCTTAATCATTATCTTTGTTCAAGTTTAATTGCCAAATTTAGTATTTAGTTTGATTGTTTTAATGAACTAAACTGAAATATTTGAAAACCACAAATCCGTGCATGCTAGTATTCTGTTAGATTCTCTATTTTTTTACCTACGTTATTGACATCTCATTAATAACTATGTTGAGGTATCATTTATTGTTGTTGACACGTCGCTAATTCAATCTTAATTATAACTAACTGGACTCCAAATCCACTGGTTGTCCATCAAGAATCATTAGCAAAGGATCTATTCAAAATGGAGCTTGCGTTTAATTAGCTTCTGAATGTTTGACGCACGTGCATGTGGTTTTGCCACACAAGATAATTTATGCCTTTTGTGAAATAAATAACTATGTATTAGAGGACTACTGGCATGCACGACATGATTATTTCCTTGCGGTTCTTCCTTGCAATTCGTCCTTAACATGCTACTTGAAACCCTTCTTTCTTGCGACTGCATTGGCATGATGAGTTCCTTGCCATTCTTGTGATACTTCCTCCACACGATACCTGAAACCCTTCTTGGGCATGCAACTGTTCTATCTAGATAAGGACTGAAACATTATGCCAAGATGGCACAGAACTGTTTCGTCCAGTTGGGGACTGGAGCCTTGTCTCAGAATGAGATTTTTAAACCTTGGTTACTAGTATACTTCCTATTTGACTATTGCAATTTCAGTCTTTCCCTGTGCCTGTTCTGCTTTCTTTTGTAACAAGTAACAACTAGATTGTGTGATTACTGAGTGCCATCCAAGAGGTTTAAGCAAATATTTCTTTCTGAAGTATACTTTGTCTCTTTGTTATTAGAAAATTCTTTCTGAATATAAATGAGCTCTCTTTTTTGTTACTTTCACTTAGCATCTAAAAACTTGTTTGCCAGTTGTCCATGCCAAGCTGCATAAGGTCGATAAAGATTAGCAATGTTACATTTCTTACCCTTTGGCAATTCCCTTCTATTTGGAAGAAGTTTTGCTAGTTACTTGAGATAAAATAATCTATTATAGTAGCCTAAAAATATCACCTTTTTTTAGGTATGAGCGCTTCCTGAAGATTATGATATTGAGTGTTCTCAAGAACACTCAAAGACCAGTAAAATTTTGGTTTATTAAAAACTATCTTTCTCCTCAATTTAAGGTATGTTTGTACAGTTTTTTTTTTTTTTTTTGTTTCTTTTTTTCTAACTTCTACCCTTCTGACCTTGTAGAGCCTTGCATAATTGAATCTTCTATCCTGATAATTAATATCATTTCTTATACAGGATGTCATACCTCACATGGCTCAAGAGTATGGGTTCCAATATGAACTCATCACGTACAAGTGGCCAACATGGCTGCATAAACAGAAAGAGAAACAACGGATTATCTGGGCTTACAAAATCTTATTTCTTGATGTTATTTTTCCACTTTCACTTAAAAAGGTACTTGTACAGGTCCTGGTATCTACAATATTGACTTGTGTTGTGGCTATATTCATAGGGAATAATCCCATTCTAAGTAAACTGCATCTTCCTGTGGTATTTCCATCCAGGTAATTTTTGTGGATGCAGATCAAGTTGTAAGAGCAGATATGGGAGATCTCTATGACATGGATCTAAAAGGAAGACCTCTTGCATATACACCATTTTGTGACAATAACAAAGAGATGGATGGCTATCGCTTCTGGAGACAAGTTCGTCCTTTTATTTTATTTGCATAGCTGTTTATATCTCAAACAGTTTTCTTGCTAGATTATTTTCTTAGGAATGCACAACATCTAACTTTTTATTTTTAAAAATTTTGTTGTTAAGGGATTTTGGAGGGACCATTTACGTGGAAGACCTTATCATATTAGGTAAAGTAATTTTTTTTGGCCTTTGCCAATGAATCCTGCTGTGAGAATCCTACTTATTCTATTTTTCTTTGATTAATGATGTTCCAACAGTGCTTTGTATGTTGTTGATTTGATGAAATTACGACAAACTGCTGCTGGAGATACCCTAAGGGTATACTATGAAACTCTTAGCAAAGATCCAAACAGTCTGTCTAATCTTGACCAGGTAATCATTTTTGTTATTTTTCATTTATTAGATTTGAGCTTTGGCTTTATGTAAAATAGAAAGTTGTCATATTGGCATCAAATTTGTTTTGACTTGTCACTTTGCCCATTTGCCAATTCTTTTCTAAAGCATCTTAGGGAGTGTTAGGTTTGTATATTTTCTATTTTTATTTTCAAGAAAATGTGTGTTTTCTAGAAAATAGTGTTTTGTCTGTATTTTCCACCTCTGTTTTCTAAAAAAAAATATAGTATTTTCTAGAAAAATAGAGAATGTTTAAAAGTCATTTTCTATTTTTTGAAAAATGAAAATGAAACAGGGTTAACCAAACGCACCCTTTGTCTTTTCAGTAATGCATTGAGGAGGCTAAATTTTATAGTTACTATTTATGTTGTTAGTGCCACTACAACATTAGACTTAGTCACCTCCAGTTTTCCTATTCATCTTCCGAGAACAGTGGTAGAGACCGACTGTCATTACTTAAAGTAGAAAGAACAAAGAACATGGTAGATGTGTAAAATCATGGTAAATTTAACTCAATCATCCTAAGTTGTTTGGAAATATGATAACTGATTGGTTGGTAAACTTTAAAATTTTTATTGTAAAACCAAATTTTCATGATAATCAACAAATTAGATCATTTATT
>JBBPFQ011069187.1:0-20841 GCA_037974815.1 Kaempferia elegans | reverse complement strand
CCACCCACAAGGAGCGACACGAGTTAGCCGGAGGTTCCGGGGGCTAATCCACCGACGGATAGGGATCGTCCACCTTATGGACAGCCGTGGAGTAGGAGTTTCATCTCCGAACCACGTAAATTGGTTTGTCGGTCTTTTCCTTTGTTAGTTTGTTTGTTTTTGTTTTCCGCTGCGTACACTAACCCTGTAGGAAGAGACACGACCACTCTAGCCAGGCTATTAGGTCCCAACACAATCGAGTGACACATTCGGTCCGGCTAATCGGCTTGTCTTATCTAACAACAAAGGAATATTGATCAAGTTGTACATGCTGCCCGTTTACCAAGAAAAGTAGTCGGTCGACTAGAGGGTAGTCACTGAGATGAAACAGTCGATCGGCCTTAAAACTACTAGTCATCTTTGTCGCTTAGCGCATCAAACGGTAGGGGAATATTCGCTGTCAAAAACAGACATTGTAATGTCTTGTAAGTTTCCAAGTCTGACGCGTATGGGTGGCGAGCCTAATTAAGGAAAGGTTATTAAGGAAAGAAATCAAACGTCATAAATTGTCTGTGTTATTTAAGGAAATTCCTTAATTGGCATTTCTGATATACTTCAGGTATAAATATAGTCTCTCACAAGTGGCGGAGGTACGTAAATCTCATCAATCAAATCTTTTCATTCACTACTTCATCTTCTGCGTTGAGCTAACTTGAGTGTCAGAAGACAAAACACCGGGATGCCTCTCCTTCTTCCTTTGTTTTGAATAGTGCGCAGGTTTTTCTCCTTCTCATTGACTCTAAGTGGAAGGTCACATCCCAGTGTCTATTTTTTCCATACAAAATCTATTAATTCGATACTGAAATAATTAGGGGGCGCTTGGTATATATTTGGAAATCGAAATGGTAATGAGTTTAATTGAGGGGGGAATATGTTTAGCGATAACCTAGGGGGTGTTGATTATGAAATTGGGGGTATGACACTCATACATTGATTCTTATTCCTGTGTACCAAGCATCAAGAATGAAAATGAAACAGATTTCATTCTCATTCCAACCTCCTAAACCCGCCTACCAAGCACCCTTAATCTTTTCTTATCAAACGGATTGATAATGTTATCAATTGACTAATGGTATCGTCAATCAATTAATATTAAACAACATAATTAAATTTATTTATTATTTTAGTATTTAATTAATCTAGATGCTTTATAAAAAAATTCTCAATTAATTTGCTAAATTTAAAAGAAAATTATGTTAATATCATTTTTTTCATTTTATACTAAAAATAATTTAAAATTTTATTAATAATTTCAATTAAGAATCTAACGTTCGAGACTCAATTGTGGTATAATATTAGAAAATTTCCCATTAATCAATCAGACATATAGATTTTGAAACTAAGTTGTAACGTATTATTAAAATTTTTTTTATTAATCAATCATTGATCTAGAGTTCTCAATTGCGACATATTATTGAAAAATTTTCTCATTAATAAGAATTCATACGTTGTATTAAGCTAAGGCTTATTAGTAATTTTTGGATTATATTTATATTAAAAATATACATTATCATGATTCTATTCTCTTTAGTCTAATATTTTAGGATTGATAATACGGTGAGCGGAAAAATTTCTCTAAATATTTTGGGAAGCAATGTTGGAAAGTATACATTTTTTTGTCTTTTAGCTAAAATTAAGTGTAGTATTTAGTATTATTAATTTAATATATGATATAAAAAATTAAATTAATTCTTTAGTCGATTTAATCTTTATAAAATTTAAAATCAAATTAAATAAATTGAAATATATATATATATATATATACATTCGGTTAATTTAAAATTTTATTTAAAAAATAATATATTTTTTTTAAAATAAAATTTTATATTAACCGAATATATACGAATTGATCAATTCATTCAATTTATCTTAAGGACATTTAGAGTACGAGAATGATATTCACTAGATTTTTGCTCAATTAATAATTTAAAAATCAACGCTAATGAAAGCGTTGGTAGTAAGTGGCTAGCGGTAAGCGTCGTTATTTAATAAATTCCTAATTAAAGATGGGCAGATCAATTCTTTAGATAAGCAGTAAACGTCGTTATTTAATAAATTCAAAAATTAAAGGCGACACTTAAGAACATCCACATTGGAATGAATATATGGTTGTTAAAACATTTAAATGGTAGTATAATTAATAATGTTCAATTTTTTAAACGTGGATTTTATATAAAAATAATTTAAAAGTTCAAAAAATATATATATATAAAATACAAATAAATAAATAAATGGTGGGATATATAAATAATCAATGATAATATTAAAATAAATATGAGTTTGTTAATAAAAGAAGAATACTTGGTATATTATTTAAAAAGATAATATATATTAATGTTTAAATATATACAGATGCCCTAATAATAGAGCGTGTTTCTTTTGCGTTGAGTTCGACAGCAGAAAGTGAAGTAGGAAGAGACGAATTGCAAGACTAATTTCCAAAAATTATTTGGAGAGGAATTACACGTACTTTTTCCATTATATTTACTCCACTATTTCTTGCGTAGTTTTTTTTTTTTTTTTTTTACCGTTGGTTTAGTTTTTTCTGCAGAATATTATATACATCACACAACTAATTCCACTCATTTTTTTTTCTCTCAATACAATTAAACCGTAATTAATTTAGTTCGATCGAGACGTCGTGCTCGAGGTCGTCGTCACTGTCGTGGTCGTCGTCGCCGACGACGATCTCGGCGTCATCATTTGCTTCACCAGCACTGTGGGAATCGAGCTCTTCCGCCTCCAATTTTCTTCCTTCACCAGCTCCCCGGCGAACCACTCCAGCTTCTCGGCCTTGGTCCGCTCCGAGATCTTCTTCCCTCTGAATAGCAGCGAGTCGATGTTCCTCTGCGACAAAATGTCATCGATTTCTTCCATCAATTTTCTCGAATCGGTTGCTCTCGGCGTGCTGTTTCCGGAGATGGATCCATTCGCCTGGAGAAAAAAATTTTGCCCGAGAATGTAAGTCGCTTGTTTGGTACAGGATCTGATCGCTCAATTTTGATGTTCGAAATTTAGTACCTGGATACGAACGTAGTTGCTTGTTCTGATCTCTCCAAATGCCATTGACACAGCTTGATCCACCTGATGGGAATAGAGACTGAATTAGGATTGTTACATGATCGGGAATTGAAAGAAATATATATATCGGCGGTTCCGTACCATATCAGCGGCACCTTCGACGGCGACCCTGACGATCTGCGCCTTTCCAGTAGCGGGAGCGCAACCGGAAGCCCCGATGGACACCACCATGAGATCCTCGACTCCGACCGCGAAGGGAAACTCCTGCTTGTTATGAAGCACGTGAGTAATGGCGACCGCCGCGGGATTGGCCACCGCCACCCCTCCGCCCACTGCCGACACCCGTGTGCGTCCATCCACCGACCGCAGCTCGACAGCGCCCTCGCAGGTGGCTGCGCACACATCCCTGACGAGGAAGTCGTACGCGTCCGCCTCCACGGCGTCTGCCCTCGAGAAGACGAAGGGCGATCCTGTGGCTAGGTCGTGACAGGGGATCAGGACCGGCTTCAGCGTGTCCCTCAGGGACGCATCCCCAAAGATCTTCCGCAGTAAACCGCCCGATCGACCGAATAACCCCCGGAAGATGCCCCTCCTCTTGGAACCGAAGCCCCCTCCGCTTCGGCGGCGGCTCTCGGCGAGGAGGAGCTGCAGAGCTTCGGCGGCGGAGAAGAGGGGGCGGCCATCGTGGCCTCTCGTGAAGAGCATCGCAACGAGGACACCGCCGGCGCCGGAACCCGCGGCGAGGTCGAAGAAGTCGGCGACGCTGGCTGAGGCGTCGCCGGTGCGGCGGCGGAGGGTGGATTCCATTCGGGTAAGAGCGGCCGCTGCTAGGAGGCCATCGGAGGCGTTCCCGCCCCCGTCGATCGACAGGATACGGACTCTTCCGGCCGCAGCGCTGCGCGGCGGAGCTACCGGAGTCCACGGAGAAGCGGCGGCGGAGGAGCAGAGGGGGAAGAGGAACTTGCTCTCCAGGATGGAGAAGATCTCGCAGCTCAACTTGTCGTCGGCAATGAAAGCCATCCTTTCAAGTAAACGAAACGCGAGGAGAGACGGACGGAGCACTTGGCGGAAGGCTGCCCGCCCAAGTCCTCTTAAATAGCCCGTTCGCAGCAGCGGACGCCCTCCAACGCGAGAGGCGACGAGGACCGTCGAATTCGCGATGAGCGGCTGCAAGCGCTGGAGCAGTAAGAGGAACGAGGTCCAGGGAAGGTGGGAGGAAAGAGAGCTCGCGAGTCGGCGGGCGAGGAATTGATGCGAAGTGTCCGCACGTGTGGAAGGACCCGGCCGTGCTGCCACCGACGTCCTCGGCGGGAAGGCCACAGCGATCCAACGGCCCAGATTGAAAGGATCACAGGCAGGTGTCGGGTGGACAGGAGACACGCCAAGGAAGGTGCGCCACGTCGCCTCGCTCTGCTCTCCCGGTCAAAGGAAAACGACAAACTATGGAGGTAGATGAGGTACAGCTCGCCCTTCTCTAAGGTAAAATCTCTAGTTAATTACTTACTTAAATCATGATCATTGAATTATAAAGTGTTGACAACATTTGTTTAATATGATTGGCCATCAATCATATGATTTGGTGTTAGGCTCAATCTATTGTTTATAAGGTCTTCACTTCTTTCAGGGTTGATAGGGAGCATACAAGAATAATTTTAGTGTGATGATGTACTAACCAATATTTAATCTTCTTCCATCTTAATCCCAAAAGGTAATTAAAATGAACAACGTCCTTTCTAAAATCATCCAACGTCCTTTCTCAATCCATTGGTTCCCTAACAAGAAGATCTCCCTTTTCTTATGCAAAAAATGATCTCTAGAATACTTCTCTTTTCCATGTCTTTCATCTTCTTTGGTGCATTAATTAAGCATGTGTCATGAGGATGATTAGTTTAGAGTTTAGGAAGGTCAGTGTGTTAGATAGGTGAAGAGTTGCTAGAATACACAGCTTGATTATTGAAAAACAATGAGGCAGAGGCCTGTTGGAGCTAACCACTTTATACCTTGTTTTGAAATTTTTCCTTCATGTCGGAAAGCATTATCTAATTGCAAAAATATGGTCAGTTTGTGATTAATCCACTCCTTTGTCAGGTTTAAATAATAATTCATGTTCTGAAAACTGTGTAGAAACATAGTTCATAAGTCCATTGTTTGTCCAATTAACCATGGAATATGTTGGAAGAGGTCTTTCAGTGGTATGAATTAGTCATGTACCTGTTTTGCATACTATTTCTTCTTTCAGCAGAAAAAATAGTTAAATTTTAGTATCGATGAGTTGTCAAACTTAACGTAATGTCACAAGCTGAGATATCTATGTGCTTTATAGTGATCAAATAAATAAACCACTACGAATGAAGAAGATAGCTAAGTTCTCCTTAATCAGGGGCAATCATTCATATTCTACGAGTTTATTTAACATTGCACACTGTTCCCTCTTATGTTTAAGCAAAGTTCATGAATGAAAAAGGCATCTTCTAGTGATTATTTGCATAATAAACTTCAAGGTGAAGCACTTTAGGATTCAGGTACTGAATTGAAAGTTGAGTGGAAAGTAAAAGAAAAATCATAAACTGGACATGACATTCCATCTGTATTATTATAATTGGCATGTCAGTCTCCAATCATTGTGCTCATGTCCTTGGCGATATGGCCCATGGTGGCCATCATCATTAACTCTTGAGCATTGCCTACGAGTGAAAGTGATGGCGTACTAATGCATGTAAAACTTGATGTAACATCTGTTTAATGTTCATCTAGTCTTTACTGAATTCTCGCAGAATGTTCGATGCTGAGTCCAAGGACCATGGCCATGCTGAAGTAAGGCCAATGAGCATCGACCAAGTAACCTTATAGTCTTATGTGGGCATAACTACACTTACTGCCAGTAGAAGTGATTTGACCATTTCTCTTGTCAACTTCAAACTTAAACAAGTTGCAGTAGCAAGTGAACACTGGGGCCTGAGAGGCCCAGCGTCCACACTTTTTGCTGGCATTAAAGTTCAAGCTTCAATGCAGCATTTATATTAGCTCTCTTTCTAATATATTTTTTCCTCAGTTGATGGATTTACTGCCCTTGAATTATATAGCTGAGACAAATTGCCTAAATGGCATTTACAGCTATGAATAGTACTTCTATCATATGTTTCTGCAGCTTTTCTATCCATTTTTGCATTTTAAAACTCAGCAGTTAACTATCATTCTAAACTTTCAAATATGAAAGATCAACATTGCATTGGCTAATTCTAATTTGCTAGTTAACTGTCATATTGTTTGTAGAAATAAGTATTCAGTGTTCACTCCAACTTCAGTAATAGGTGCCGTGTGAATTCGTGACTCAAAGAAAGGCAAGCCTTAACTCCTGCAAATTGGGTTTATTTCTAAACCATGATTAGGGTCATACCGAGGCTATAATGAAGTCATGGCCTGAGAAACTTATGCACGACTTAAATTTCAATGGAGTTTTACCTAAAGAGTAGTTCATAATAGAGTAGTAATATCTTGTCACTCCCAAAGATGCCATCATGCTCTATTATTAGGTACAATAATTTTCAGTGATGTCTGTCTTTTCTATATCTCTGCACAGTTACTTTCTTTGACCCTTATGACCGACACTCATTATCTTCTGTTCCAACAGGGGCCCTTTCAGAATAAGCTTGATTTAGTTTAAAGAACCATGGCAGCCTTCAAGGAAGGAAGAAAGTAGGTGAGACTAACACATCGCCTACACGGGTGCTTGAATAGTTTTGATTGCAGTGGATCACACTAGTCTCTCTCTTAGCTACAACCAAGATTTTGGAGATTTTCCTCTTAAATGTGGCCACCGGCTGATGAGAACTGTTAGCTCTCACTTTTGTGCTGCATTCCATTGTTAAAAATTCGACGGTGGTTGTGGTTGATATCAGCCCTTCAAGTTGCCTGTCACTGTAGTAACAAATTGCGTCCTATATTGGTTGGTGATTGACTGCTGCAGCAATTAGATTCTTTTTTTATTTCGTTTTCAGGAAAATATTAAGAATTCTGATTTGATATGTAACAGTGGCATTCCAGGTCCACGGGGACACCTGCGCAGATCATCAATGATTGAAGTAGTATCAACACCCTTGAACAAATAGGAAATCCAAATGGTGAGTGGTCAGAATTGCTTGATTGAGATTTGCATTGCATGGCATCTCTGATTGGTCTTGTCACAGGACAAAGAACAGAAGAATTCTGATCAATTCTCAAACAGGAATTTACAGATCCCTACAAGGTACATGTTTATTCACGAAACCATGACTTGGTACTGTTTTCGTAAGTTGAAGGACTTCAGACAAGAATAAGATCGCTTTAGAAAAGAAATTTCTGATAACTGCATAAGCCTTTAGGAATAGATTGCATTTTCTGTATATTTGAATGCCTTTTACCCTGCTTTAATCTCCAATTAGCTCATAGATCAAGTTAGTCAGGAAGGAAGAGATTATTCTAAAGAAATGAAAAATATTGTTTGTGTTCAATCAATATTAAAATGAATGCTCCTACCCAAATAAAACAAATTGAATGAATTGATGAGTGTTTTTTTTTCAAGGAAGAGATTAAATTGAGAACACTACAGTCAATCCTTGAGTTGATAACAATAATGAACATTATCCTAAAGAAAGGTGTAGGAAATATAGAGAAGCAATTTGTTGTCTAATAATCTCATGCATCACAAAGAATTATTAAGAACGAATAATTTTTTTTCACTCTAAGTGGAATGATTAAGATCTTTTTTTTAAACATGCATGTTTATACGGATGAACTTACCATAATACTTGTGGATGTATCTAAGAAATGGTAGTTTACCTTAAACTTGACTTGAACTCATGTCAAGCTTCTTCTTGAGTTCTTTGAAAACTTCAAATTTCAGGGCATCCCAAGGACATTGAAACCTGATCTCCAGTGTTGCAATGCTTGATCGACACTTCAGTTTCTTAACAAAGTCTTGGGTATTTGATCCTAATGTATTTGTTCCTTGCATGAAAATTAGATTTTCAGTGAGTTCTATAGTAATATCAGAGCAAATAAACATAATATACTAAACTAAAATGCATACCTCTATATGACACTACCGTATACCATATAGTTTTATCTTAAATTTGTTTTTCAATCACCTTGAGTTGATTAAAATTTAAAACAACTCTTTTATAATATTCTTCAACACTTTCAAACTCTATCATTTATAGGCAATCAAATTCACCTCTAAGAGTTTAAGCCTTAATGTCCTACACCTACCTTCCCTTTTGTAAGAATTATAAAAAAATCTCATAACTTCTTTGTAATAGTGAAATCCTCACAAAAATTGCTTCATCAGTAACTTGATAAATGAAATTACGTTCCTTCTTTTGAGTTGGCACTAAATATTCAATTTACGTCAATTAATTCTCGAATGATCGATTCAATCTTACATAAATTTTTAATCGACTACTAAAATAAATCAGGAACCGTTTGCAGCGGACGACCCATCAGTTTAGCATTCTTATGTCAATTGTCCATTAAAAAAAAATTCATCCATCAATTCACTAACTAAAACTCGATCATTAGATACATGAGAAACTGAGAAGGTGATCTGTCGTTCGCCACGGACAACCCATCTTTTCCCTAGCTCTTTCGATGTTATTTTAATGAAGCCAATTGTTGTAGAAACTAAGTTAAAAGATCGTTGATAATCATTTTCAAATATTCAATCAAATAGAGTGCCTTTTTCCCTCTTTCAATGTCCGTTCAATAAAGCTAATTTCTTTAGTGACTAAGCTAATTGAGTGTTTTTTCTTCCTAATCAATCTTAATAATCTCTCAAAGATATATATATATATAGTATAAAATTATGGAGAACGAAATTGTTCTTAGACAATCCTAATGCTCACAAAAATGACTTCAAAAAGAACACTTTCCCAGTTCCCCTACAAAATGGCGCAGGAAGAACCACTCACTAAACTACAATTACTCATCTTTGTTCAATTGACCATGAACCAAGTTTAAATTAAAGCTCTTCTGTTAATGTTTCAGGAAATATTCTTCTACAAGTTACTTTTTTTAAGTTGTGAAAAAACACTGTTTCATTTTGAAATTTTTGAAAAAACAAACTACTTCCAACTGTCTGATTCAAAGGACAAGCTGAGATGGAAGGAAATTCTTTTCAATCTTCTAACTAAAATTGTAATAAATCCAAAAGGATGAAGGATATATAAACAAGTATGGAAAGCATACGCTCTCACTACTAAAACATTGAATTTGCATGAAACATATCTTACAAGAATAAGTCCAAAAATACATTCAAGAAAAAAAAACACTAACAATAAAATATTCTACATTCTTGAATTTATCCCTAAATTATCTATAACTATTGGAAATTGGATAAAAATGTCAGGATGATGGTGTTGAAAATGTGAATGAAAACATATGAAATGATTTGCACTAAAATTGTCTGGCTTGTGTGTCAACATGACTTACACATTAAATGTCTTACCAACTGAGTTAAAAATCTATACATCAGTCATCAGGTCTAACACAGCTAAGGGTTAAGTAGGAGATGCTAGGGTAGAGGGATCGTATCATCTAATGAAACAGAGATATAAAGATGAAAACCGGTATACTCTATAATAAAAATGGCATGAAACAGCATTTGGCATGTTAGAAACCATAGAGGCAATTCACATAATTTTTAAACGCAGGCAGGTTTGAGATCATCTTCCACCTGCTTAGATTACAGAACCATGGCATACATTAAAAAAAGAAACCTAAAGTTCCATTTGAAGACCTGGACATTCCCGTCCTCATACGAATGACCAGTTCACAAACATGAAAGCTAAACAATAGGGTAAATCTGCTTCGTTCAAGACCTTCCAAGCTATGATTTGTTCATAAGATATCGGCCTCCCCATGCTTGAAGTGCAAATTCCAGCAGGGAGGTAAGCAAAGCCCTGAAAAAAAATATATAGTCGAAGGGTTTAGAAAGGTCTTAGAACAACAGCGGTGTATGAACCAGGCAGAAATTTTAGAAGAGTTCACAAGCCGCAAGGCCTACCTGTTGCATGATCTTGGGGAATTCTGCGTACAGTACCTTCCTGCTATTGTCATCAAGAACCTTGTCTAGTGTTATGTCCTGCAGAGCTACTAGTGTAGTTTCTAGCATGTCGAGTCCTGCTTGGTTAGCAAAGTTGAAAATAGGAGGAACCTGCACGATGTAGGGATAATTTGATCAGGATATATTACAAGAAGTTGGACTCAAAAATTATAGTAAGAATCCAAAAGTGACGTACTTCATGTAAAGGTACAATGGTTGTTTAAGTAAATATAAAAAAAAACAGTCACTTGCCTTCAAGGCACAACATATGATTGCATCCGAATGATGCCAGAGACTCTTCAGACAAGATTCCTTGGTTTGAGCATCTGCTGGGAAGAGTTCTACTCCAGTGTAAAATCTGGATTTATTTTTTTCATTGTCCAGGAGATAATTAATATCAATGAACATGGATGTACAGTAAACCAAGACAGAAAAATATATATATAGCATTTACAAAAGCACATGCAGAGATCTTGCATACAATGCAAGATGGATTTCAAATTTCTGGTTAAGATAGAAACACCAATTTCAACTGTTAACTAGAAGGGAAGCTTTAACGCAATGGTAAAGTAGACTCTTCCCTAGACAACGCATTGGGAGGAACTTCGTACACCGAACTACTCTTTTTTTAATCACAATTTTTTTTAAAAGACTCTAGTTTAATTTTTTGGTTAAAAAAACATTGCATCTTAGTTCAAAAAGAATCCACCATCCACCATATTTTAATTCCTAACATAAATCCGTCGTCTAAAAGGCCATCTTTTAGTCAATGTGGGCTAGTTCCGTATTATTTTACTAGCAGCATTACTTGCAATCTGCTTAGATTGACAAAATGATTAGAAAAATCAGTGAAGTGAGATATATGAGAGATGTTGATGTTAGGGGCATCTACAGGCCAAATATTGAATTTTGATAAACAAACAAATAAAAAATATCCTTAATATGCATATGACTTAATGAAAATCAACCACACAAGAATGTTATCGAACCCTGACATGTAATCCCATCCATAATCGTATTACCCTGTGTTCAAAGGAGATTTGAATTCCTTTCTAAATACTTTCAAAAGCACGAATAATGAATTAAACATCTTTTAAGATATATCAAAAAACTTTTTGATGCCCACTAAAATCTAAACATTTTTCTTAGTTCGTTAACTAACCTAGAAAATAAATTTAACTTGCATGACATCACAAACCACCATGCACAAGCATAGTTTCTTGAAATAGCACTTATGAAACATGAAATTGTGAGAATAGTTCATGGAATATAATATGCAATCTGTGAGACTTGCTAGTCAAG
Organism: Kaempferia elegans; assembly: GCA_037974815.1. Taxonomy (NCBI): domain Eukaryota; kingdom Viridiplantae; phylum Streptophyta; class Magnoliopsida; order Zingiberales; family Zingiberaceae; genus Kaempferia; species Kaempferia elegans. The sequence goes on along the minus strand of JBBPFQ011069187.1, from coordinate 9,401 downwards.
TCAGGCTGTGATCCTCAGAAATATTTGCTGTGTGAGAATCGGACATAGCATATACATGCACTCTATAATAACTCTAATGACCCGCTTGCTAGTCAAGTCAGGTCGAAACCCTCAGAGAAATTTGCCTAGTGAGAATAGTTCGGTGCATATACATGCACACGATAATGACTCTATCGGTCTGAAATAGCATATATATGAAATACAAACTGTAGTCTTACTGAGGAGCACAGTAAATTAAGTACCTGTAACTTTGAAAAATCCATCCTGTCAATGCATGGACTTCAGGTGAACCAAGGGTGTGTTTTGCCCCTAGACTAGAACTCAGACGAGAAGGTGCAATTGCCATAGCAACTCTTTGAACTGATGCTACCACGCTTCGGACATATTGCCGTGCCATTTCAGCCACATTATCTTGAAGATGATTCTCAAATGTGAATTGAAATGCAATTGTCAAAACTGATCTCGAGTTTATTGCATTGCAAGCAGTTTCATTTTCACTGCATGCTGCAGCTCCAGAACCAGCCTCGAGCGTAGATGCTAAGTCAAGGGTTCGAGTAGCTTTTGGAGAGTCCTGTGCCACAAATGTAGATGACCAATTTAAGTAGAACGACTTAAAGTGAGCATGTGTGCATGCTTACAAGGTACTCCCCAGATAAATGAAAAAACAAGAAATAACACCAAGTAAAAATTAGGTAAATGGTGAGGTAAAAAAAACCTTAAATAGAAAATACAATTATCTAAGTTTGATTATAAATGATGAAAACCTATAAATATAAAACTTTTGGATGACTAATTTGGAAAAAAAAAAAATCTACATACTTCTTTGGGATCCAACGGCATTATACGGAAACCAGAAGCTAGAAGAGGGGTTTCAACAGCAAAACTTTCATCGATAGGTGCAAAAACAAGCTGTGCACAAGCACCTACTGCATTTTCACCGATGCCACAGCAAAGCTGCCAATACAAGAAGCAATAATTGATGGTGAGATATCAAAAAAGTATAATTTCATGATAAAAGAAAACAAAGGATTTTTTTTTAATTAGTTCTTTGATCTGGCATTTGATCTTTAAAACTGACAGTCTTAATATGTTCAATTCGAACATGGACAGGATGGTTCAGCCATGCAAGCAGGACACAATCTTAAATATTCACATTTGATGTTCAAATATTTTCAAGCTTTTCCTTCACTTATTAGATTTATCAGAGAAGGATAAGAAAATAATCTAATCTAACACAGCACGTAGAAATCATCTCAATTCAAAACTACATGTGGAGAAAATCATATTAGTTATCCATTTTAAAGTTCATTTTCTGAGAGACAAACCTGTAGAAAGTTGACACTTCTAGATAAAACTCCATCTTGACTAAACCCATGGTCTACAAGCCTGACTACCTCCAGAGTCTACAATCAAGGATAGTTTAAATTGTCCACACAAACTTGCATGAGTAATAAACATATGTAAATATTGTTCTTGATCAAACAAGCATCTTACCTCATCCTTTTCAATGGTGTGAGCAAGTGGAAGGATAACCTGATTGCCTGAAAAATCACTGCCATCCCTCACACCAGGAACTGAGTATGGGCTAGATCTCAATGGTACAGAAGAATAAGCATCAATACCAAAGTCTGCCCATTCAGAACGATGTTCCCTCAAAAAGCAAACTAATAAAGCTGGTGGAACATTCTACAACAAGGAAGCAAGATATTTGAATCTTAAGAAATTGTCTCCTAAAAACATTGAAGCTTCAAGTAAGACAAAAGGCTACCTGCAATAACATTGAGGCTTTTGCACATAGGATGCCACAGCCGAGGGAAGAAAACCTTGCAGAAGAGTTTATATGAGATCCCTGAAGTTTGTTTGGACATGAGTTGATGGCAATGGTCACATCCTCAATGCTAGCATCGCTACTTATAAATGACCATCCGTCATCAGCGAAACCATTTACAGCATCATTGAAGCCTCTGAGATTCAGACAACGTGATGTTTACTAATAAATTCATGAAAGATAGAACATGTATACACACATATATTTGTTGCAGAATGTTAAAGAAAGAGTTAGTAACCTGCTCAGTCGCTGAGTGAAATTCCTCAATACAGCAGGTTGATGTCCCCTACCACCAACAACTTCACTTCCAGTCTCTTGTGAAATTTGTCTAATGTGCCGTAGTGCCTATCCAAGACATCTCAATATGTGAAATACATAAAACATAATTGACAATGTTTAATGACAAAATAAGACTTACAGCAAGTGTCGTCTTTTGAGCTAGGACTTTGGGTGATTCGTATAATGGTCTAATAACCTCAGGCACACTAGAAGCCTAAAGCAGACAAAAAGAAAATGGTAACAGCGACAAGATAAAATATCTTCCAACCAGAAAATATAACTCAGACCAAGAAACTCACATCCATATCAACATGATCGACGATGTAAATCATTGAGCCACCTCCCTCACAAGGGCGAATAAGATAGCCACTGGGAAGCATCTCAGCTCTTACAAATACTGAAGTAGTTGGACCAACAGGACCACCAGTTGCAGGATTTAATGATCTTTCACAAACCTACAAGGAGACACCAACTTCTAAGTGGTTTATATTGTTAGTGTTATTGCAAAAAACTTAAGTAAATTTCCCCGGTATTGAAGACACTACTTCAAATGGCTCAATGACATTGAGTTCATACCACCAGACTTCCATCTTCAAGACCAGTAGTGTATCTAAGAGTCCAAAAGTCACGTGCTGGTGCCAAAGTAGTAGGAGCATACATCTGAAAACAATTTAACAAAGGTATTCAAACTCACGTAAACATATTTAATTACCAAAAACTGGTATTTGGACAACAGAAAAGACCTGCATGTACAAAAGTTCAATATTCCCTCCATTTCCAGTTGGAATTACTGTGAGAACATCAAGGCAACGACACTCATGAAACCAAGAAGTACGATCTTTAAGAAGCTCCACAACCTAAAATTAATAAACTACTATTAATTACAATGAAAAGACATTAGAACTATTCAAATACAATATTGGCATTAACATATCTATCAGAAGAGGAATCTCAGTTCTGCCTTTACCTTAGTGGGTTCTAGGCTCACAAGGCCACAGGCACGAGCTGCTACTCCATTAGAATTGTGGGAAACAGCAACAATTCCAATAGAATCCGGACCAGGCTGTAAATCAAATGAAAATAAATCAGCTACATAGATTCAAAATTGGACATTATATCCCAACGTATAGCAGAGGTTTGCATTAGCATCACCTTCATTCCAACCATCTGAACCCAATCGACAGCGGTTCCTGTAGCCTTTGAAAGGAACTCTGCCAAGGTCTCCTCCGCAATAGCAAGCAGACTTCAAAGGATATTTCCAGAAAATCAATGTTTAGAAGAAATAAAACAAGTTATGTCAATTAATAAATCATAACAGGAAGTTTTTTTTTACCCGGCTGGGTTGTTGGCATCTCTTTGTGGATGCTGAGGTGTTGGATTTTTTTGGTTTGGATGCTGACCACTTGTCACTACAGATTCACAACTGGTATCTGTGGTTGTTGCAGATGCCTAAATATTTTGCAAGAAAACTCAGTTATGAGTAATATGTATGTCCATGATGTCAAAAAGATAACTGATTATGCATGCAAGATATGCAAGACAAAAACTTATACTACTTATCATGTTCCAACCAAAAGTACATAAAATAAGTACAAAATGAAAGAAACTGCAAAGTTAAATGGGTAGATTAATATCTAATAGTATTCCAAAAGTTCTCAGCCACAATGCAAAGGTAGATGAACCATAATAATAAATCTCACAAAACATGTTTAAAGCAAAAAAGTGACAAATTCAGAAACACAATGAGGTGTTAGAATTTTAAAACAAAAACACCAAGAAGATCCAAAAGGATCCAATGAGAAAAGAACAAAAATGGTCACAAACAAGAAACATTTATTTCATGCTAAACACGAAATAACCCAAGAAGAATTGAGATTCCAAATTGATAAGCATACATTGTGCAGCTGTTGGCGCATATAGCCATTGTCATAAACAAGTTGAGACACCTGCTTCTGCAGCCGATCATTCTCCTCCATCAGCAATTTGTTCATTGCAGTCAACTTTCTGTTAACAGCTTGGAGCCGAGAAGCCTCTTTCTTTTGTTTTTCACGACATCTACAAGTGAATTACAATAAGCACATAATAGATTGTCATGTTGATCAAAATAGGAGCAATAAAGGAAAAAAAAAAAGTCTTCCCAATGACCATTATCACTCATTTACTTCATTTACTAAAATGCAAACTGTTGCAAAAAGAACTCAAGATACCAATTATAATAATAGGCGAGGGTACAATTTAGAAAGAAGCAGGCGAGAGATTATGGTATCAAGCTTATTTTTACTAGGTTCAATAAGGCGGAAGAGCAGGCAACAATATATGAAACCCATTTATAATCTAAGTTAGCATGAGAGCACCATCAATCCAAAGAAATCACTATCAAAAGGAATATTGAATAAGGCTAATAAGCAAACAAGCCAATGAATAATAGGACAAAGTAATCAACCGATTGATTGTCTTCTTGGCCAAGTACCAAAGGATACACCACATTCACCAAATTAATCTACAGCAAAAAATACATATTATACAGAATATTCATGAACTTCACTCAGTCACACCATAAACCTTAGCACTCAGGTAGCATAACCACTAACAAAGTAATAAAAGCAAGGCATAATTACTCAGTTTTCTTGTGCAAATTCGCATGGCATTTTTCCCAATGGGTAAAAACCATTCTCTTTTTCTATTCCTTTCCCTTTCTTTCTCGAACAAAGGGGAAAACTTCCTTTGAACAATCCCAAGCAGCAGGACTTTTTCTCAAACACGACCAGAAACCAGACGTGACAGAAAAACTTCATTTTTATGTAAATGGCGCCGAATCTAAATGGTAAGAACCTGAATGTCCAAAGACATATACACCAAAGACATCTACAGTTAAAAAACCATCCTTTTCCTTACCTACGATTCTGGAACCAGACTTTGATCTGCTTCGGCTCAATGTTGGACAGAATAGGGCACTCCCTTATCAGCTGCTGCCGCTTAATAGAACTTGGCTTGGGGCACTCATTGTACACCCTCTCAAGAGCTTCCACTTGTTCCGGCGTGTACCTGACGTACTTCCCCCCGTCCACTGCTAGCTTCTGCCCCTTACCTAATACAACCATCGCCATCTACCCTCCCAAAGACGGGGGGAAAACCTAGATTTTCTGACAAACAACCAAGACAATGCAAACCCTAGAACAGCACGAACTCCCTCTTCTTCCAGCTCGTAACTGGAAGGAAAGAAGCGCCAAAGAAATCCCGCATCAGACGCCAAAAGCCCTCGTCACTAGCGCCGGTAGAAAAGCGATAAAGAAGGATTGGCCGAGCGTCAGTCGTCACTGCTCAGTTTTCTCTCCTCTCTCTGAGCGGCCATAGTGCTGGCAGAGCACTGAGGTCTCTTCTTTTTATTAGCTCAGCAGAAAGCTTTTATTTTATTTGTTATTATTTTTTTTAAGGCTTTTTGCATTTGTAAAAAGATCCCCTTAATTCTACAAAATTTGTGTTTGGGGAAAGTTAAATTTTCAGATGCAACCTCGACTATGCATAATTAAATGTATAAATTTCATCTTAGGATAATATATCACTGAGCTAATTAATTTCGGAGATCGATTCTATCATATAAGAGGACGTTTGGTATAAATTTATGAATGAATATGATAATCGATTTTGATATAGATGTTAATAATAATGGGATTGATTATTGGATTGATAGTGTTTGATATAAATACTAAAATGAATATTATTTTCATTTATAAACAATATTAATGTCCTTTATTTTTTATTTTAAAATGATAAAATATGTACATTTTTATATTTGACTATGGTTGAAATTTGTCTGAAAACTTTAAAGAACGAGGAGGGGAAGGGGCGGATGAAAAGGAGAAAGAGCAGGATGGGAATAGGGCAAAGGAGGAAGAGATGGAGGAGGGGAAGGGGTCGAAGGAGGAGAGGGAGAAGGAGGGGAAGAGGCGGACGAAAAGAGGAGCAAAGAAAAATAAATGAGAAAAAGTAGATTATCAATTCATGATTATCAAATTTAAATTTTTCATTTACATTGCCTTTCAGATTTCATTTACCAACCATCAAAAATGAAAATGAAACATATTTCATTCTCATTCCTTACTCATAAATCCCTTTATCAAGCATCCTTACAAATTTTTAAACTTGTTTTTAAGATAAATTTAAAAGTGCTCGTAATAGACAGTCTAACTATTAACATGTTAGATATATCATTTTATTAGAAAAAAATATTATATTATAATTGAGAATATAAAAATTCCTACCGCACCACAACCGGGGCTAAGATGTATACAAATTTCGATCTCATTTGAGAGGTGTCAAAATCGGTCGATTGAGTTTGTGTTGGGTAAGTGGGGGCAAGATGCTACTCGTCATAGATCATGCTTGGTTGTGTTTATCATGGCTCGAGGCATCACACTTGCTCACTTAATATGGGTTTGACTCGTAGTTAGGATAATATTATAAATATAAATATAAAAGCTATATAGACTTTTTTTTTCATGGAAGATAGAAAAAACAATTCGCTTTAATTTTTTTCAATAGAACACACCCAACTTGTTAGATATCCATAATAATATTGAATATTTCTCTTAAATATGTATAGCATCCACCTCCAATTGTCAATCAAACATGTCATTATCTAATATCTTAAATTTCACAAATCAAATATTTATTAAGCCCATCTATCAAATATCTCAAAACTTACCATTAATTATATAGTTTTAATATTTTAAACAAATAATAAAAAAAAAAAAGAGAGAGAGAAATCACCTATCAAATATCCCTTCGATGAAGAATATTTGAGAGGAAATATTTAAAGAGAAATATTCTCTCTAAATATCCCAAGTTAGAGATGCCTGGTAAGATTTCTATGTATTTAGATTCTTTGTTTTAAAATTTTTTATTTTTTTATTTGTAAAAATTTAAATTAAGATAAGTTTATAGTGAAATATATAAGTGATATGAAAATAAAATTTAATTATAAATTTTATTTTTTGTTTTTATTTAAATAAAAAATCTGTTTGTACTTTTAAATTTATCCAGATGACTGATAAAAATTTTCATATGTAGCGCACCTAAAATTGAAGCAGGGATCCTCTAGACCATAATTTCTGGTCCATTCCTGGACCAGTACACATCAGCCGTTGGATTAGATCAAGAAGGATCAATATTTAGATTTTATCTCCGATCCAACTGCTGATGTGTACTGATCCGGAGATAGATCAAGATTATAGTCCAGAATCCTAACTGCCAACTTGTACTGATTGATTTAGGATGCCCAAATACTTCTCAAACGCCCCGCATAATCAATCCACCATACGCAACATGCAAGAACGAGTATGGAAGATATCAATTTTGTATAAATGATAGCGTCTGTGAGATAGACACGCTACATTGAGGTATCTTAAATATTTGTTCTCTTCTTGATTAGAAATCAAGGAATAAAATTTTGAAAGTATAGAAATAAAAGATGAGAATATTCTTTCATATTTAGGGCTTAGACCATATCTAGTCAGATGTAGAGTGGTCTTAATTTAAAATAGAGGGATCAAAGATGATAATAAAACTTTAGATTGAAATATTCTCGTTTTATTTCACTTTAACTGCCTATTTTCTATTGGAGGAAAACTATGTATCTTCTTTTACTATATTATTTTTTTCCGGTAAAAAAATTTCAAGTAAATCTTTTTGTGCAATATAATTGTGTCTATTCTATTTTTCTTCTTTTTTTATTATAATACTATGCCACTAATTGTCGTATCCAGATGAAGTTGATTCTTCTAAATTAATCTATGGTATCTACGAATATATTGTAGTTTAAAAGCTAGGCAAAACTGATTGATCATTTGAAAAGTGGAGAATCAATTGACTAACAAATTAGCTTATATATATATAGTATGATAATGAGGAGGACACGTAAGATGAGTCTTATTCAACACACGTTACCAAGAATAAAGACATCTTTTTATGGGGAATGCTAGCCTGAGAATTTATACGAGGTAGTGACTAATTATATAATAATAGTAAAGAAATAGAAGAGATGGAAGAGGACGACGATGACGACAAAGAAAAATCGGATGAAGAGAGACAAGAGAGAAGAGGAAAAGTTTATCATGGTTCAGTAATGTATCTACTTCAAAAAAGGCCAAAAAGTCTCAATTAAAATTACATTTAGAGTTATCATGATTCTATGTATACAATCCAAAATATCATGAATAGACGGAATTATCTTAAAATCCTATAACTCCTACAACTTCTCAGCGCCTCTAGCACAGGGCACCACAGGCGTGCGGCACGAAAGGCCGCGTGCCTGAGCCAACAGACTCGAACAAGATCATGTAGGGCCGTTTAGGACCGATAGACAAAGGTCGATACCCTACAAGTTAGGAATAGAAAATATCGAGCTATCTTAAGCAGGAATAGAACGTTAATCTAGTAATTTAATTAAATAACATAACATAACAGAAAAAAGAGGCACAGACTTTTACTTGGTTACAACCTAAATGGTTGTTAGTCCAAGACAATAAAGTTCAGTAGAATCTTCTTCGTTGAAAACGGAGAAGCCTCTTACTGACAGTTAAAGCTAAAAAATAACTAAGAAATGAATTGCAGAAGTTGTGTATTAGTTGTTTAATTCATAACCTCATGGCCCTTTTTATAGCTCCTAAAAATCTGATCTAGTGGGCTGAGAGCGTCTTCAGGAGTGCCTTCAGTTGGATAGAGTTTTATTTCAATAGATACAACTCTATCTATTCTCCAACGGTCGCTGACTGTTTGTTGAGGGTGTCCTCTGACACCTGAAGAGTAACTCTTAATTATAAGATAAATATTATCAAATGTTATTGATTTATTATTTTTTTTAGTTGGTTGGTGATATCTAACTTTTCAAACTTAGCAATCCTGAAAATAACAAGTTTAGTCTCATGAAAATTTTTCATCAGCCACCAAGATAAACTGAGAAGCGCTCATAATGGTCTATATAGACAACCAATGTTCTCAGACGTACACGGTGTCTAACTTTTCAAATTTGCTAATCCTGAATATGACCAGTTTGGTTTCATAAAAATTTTTCATCAGTCACAGGGTAAATCGAGAAACACTCATAATGGTCTATATAGACGACCAACATTCTCATACTCACTACTCACTGGAGGGGAAATTCTCTTACAGTGCATCGCAGTTGAGTCTTGACCCCAAGAAGCTTAGGATCCACGATGTCATCGCCAAGGGGCTATTGAATTATCACTTATGCGATGTAAATATACCAGGCGAAAACCAACTGCCGATGGGGGCA
>JBBPFQ011069079.1:0-10294 GCA_037974815.1 Kaempferia elegans | reverse complement strand
GAATCCATGGCTATACAAATCAAGCTATCCAGTGGTCTATTTTTCATATTTGATTGACATGCACTACTTGAGGTATCCAAGGATCTATTTGAGATGCTATTCATTTTATTGTCATAGTGATTTTGAACCGTTAGACCCATCTTTAAGAAATTTACTATGCATCCTGGTTATCATGCAAGTTTCTTGTTTTAGATCATTTAATGCATTTTGCTTGTAAGCTAAATGCATATACTAGTTCTCCCTAACTTACATTTGTGGTATTATTGTCACTCATGTACCACAGAGTTATTTGCTGCAAGAGAGAAGAATGGCATCTACATCCCACGTGATATGTACTTGATTGAAGAAGCTGAGAAGAAGGTTAGTTGGGAAGTTTTTAGTTTGATTATTGCTCGTTAATCTTAGTCATCAAGATGTCATTCTTTTGTCTTTACATCTTTCGTTTCATAATCCATTTAAATAATTGATTCATCAATGCAGGCCATGACTGAGAAAATAGAAAAATTGGAAGTTGATCTGGACTCGAAGGATAAGGTGCACCTGATCTACTTAGTGCAGTGGTACCCTATTTCTTCCATATAGTTGTGAATTGGATATTTAAATGTTTTGACCAGCAATTAGGTGGGCTTCAAGAACTTTACAATTCACAAAAGATACTTAGTGCAGATTTTAGTGACAAACTACAAAAAACTCAGGTAAAGCAGTATTGACACACATCTTTAATTACTACTGGACAGAGTGTGTATACCTATAAATTTGGTGCAGGAAAAACTGGTGAACACTGAGCAACTTTATTTGGGCTTGGAAGAAAGATGTAGGCAAGCAAACTCTATAATAAAAGAGAAAGAGTTTTTTATATCCAATCTTCTCAAGTCAGGTGAATCAAACTTTTCTTTTATCAGTTTGAGCCTTGCACCTTGATTATCTGGCAACCTTTTTTTGTTCATATCTCTGATATTTCATGTCAGTTTATGAGACTCTTAAAATTGAATTCCTCACAGGAAGTAATAATGCTAACTGCCATCTCTCTTATGTCTTACCATGAAATATTGCATTATAATTTAGTGTTAAAGTTCCCCGCAATTAGTAATGATTCTAAATGCCATTGCTCTTAATTAATCGGATTGTGTAACATCTACCAGGAATCTTGCATTATACTTAAGTACTGTTACAATTCTGGAAACTTTTCCTATTCAGTTTAGTGATCATCCATTGCTTTTAGACTATACTGTTTTTCACTTATTGTCTAATGCCTTCGAGAATTATTAAAAACAGAGGAGGCGCTTATCAATCGTGCATATGATCTGAGATCCGAGCTACAAAATGCAGCTACTGATGTTTCAGGCTTGTTCTCAAAAATAGGTTTGTACCTTCCTATTTTCCTTTTCATGCTATTTTTTATTGTCATTCATTAGGCTATTTCTTTTCCTGTGTAGGATGTAGTCCCAACCAGTAATAACGTAATTTTTTTCGTTTGGCATACAGAGAGAAAAGATAAAATAGAGGAAGGAAACAGAATACTTGTCCAAAACTTCCGGTACATGTTAACCCAACAACTAGACACCTTGCATGCAACTGTCTCGGCTTCAGTGATGGAACAGGAGAATCAATTGAAAGAAATGGAAGAAAACATGCAATCCTTTGCATCTACAAAAGCGAAGGTTTATCTTCTGTTTTTTTTTCCCATTTCATTTGTTCTTGGTAGTTTCTAATATATATGTCCTCCCAGGGACCTAGTTGCTAGATCAACCCTGTAGATTAATTACATTAGCCATCAGGGTCTTACTACTAATTTGTTTGATACACAGGCCACAAATGATCTTAGATTGCATGTTGACAGCCTCAAAAATATGTATCATTCGGGGTTCAGAGTGTTGAATGATTTAGCTGCTGAACTTGGCAAGAAGTCGGGAGACACATTTGGTAGATTGAATTCCCAAGTGTTACTGTATTCTTCAGCTCTTGAACATGTAAGTAAATTGCTTTCTATGTAATCTATCACTTTATCTTGATGTATAGACGCATGTTTATGCAGTGCTTCAGAGGAATAGCTTTGGAGGCTGATCAGCTTCTAAATGAACTTCAGCTATCTTTGTTGAACCAAGAGGACAAGTTAGCTACCTTTGCTCAGCGGCAATGTGAGGTAGGTGGCTATTGAAAGGCATTTGAGAAATTTTAAACAATTATAATTGTTTACTTTTTTGAATGTATAGGGTCATGATAGAGCAATTGAATCGGCAAGGTCAATTTCAAAGATAACATCAGATTTTTTTGAATCCCTTAATATTCATGCATCTAAACTGACCATGTTCATGGAAGAGTCACAAATTATACAAAACCAACAACTGCATGATCTTGAGAAGAACTTTGAGGTGACTTCGCGTTAGCGACAATACCAATTTCATTTCCTTTTTGCCATATTTCTTTTAGAAAGAATCAAACAGTACCAGGTTCTTAATTGCTTATTATTCACGTAGGAATGTGCTGCTAGAGAAGAGAGACAGTTATTGAAAAAAGTGGCAGAGATGTTAGCCGCTTCGAGTTCTAGGAAGAAGATGTTGGTAAATGATGGAACTCTTTTGATAGACATGAAATGCACGCTTCTGTATGTTTTTTTTTTACTTTGCAAACCTGCACATGTATCTTAAAATACTTGATGTCCTGCACAATGCTAATGCTGCAGCTTTAGAGTAAGTTATTTCTATCCCTGAGAAATATTTTAGGTTACCAAGATCTTTTTTGCCTCGACGAAAAGTATGCATTAGTTTGATTAAAACCAAAAATATCTAGAACAGAATTTAGTTTAGCATACTAAGCCCTTTGGGGATTGCTTGAGGCTATAGATAGCCTTTTTTTTTTAAAAAAAAAAAGCTTATATTGTTGCTTGCTATTGTGCTCTTGGGGACCTTGAGGAAGCTTCATACGAACTGCTTCGAGCTCTTCTAAGAAGAATGCATATTTCACGTCCATTTTATGAAGTCGTCAATCATTGTAGACAATAAGTTACATATGAAGAAGCTTCATATCTTCTTCTTCGCCATCTCTTCCTTGTAATTATTCACTAGATTCTTCCTTACAAATTGAGATACATGCAGAAGTTTGATATCAGTCCCTTTCTTTAGGTTCAAACAGCTGTTGACAATCTCCGATCCACTGCCGTTGAGAGAACAAGCAGTCTACAAAAGGAAATGTCGACAACTCATCAGTTCACCTGTTCTGTTAAAGAACAGTGGAGAACATACATGGAAGAAACTGAGAACAACTATCTCGAGGATATTGCATCAGTAGGAAGTGGCAGAAATGGCCTCGAAGAAGGTTTCAAAAATTGGTAAGTCTTACAGAAGTTAGAAGATTATGAACCGTTCCAGTGCGCACAACTCTTTCTTTGTCCTTGTAATTGTTTGCAGCAAGGAAAATACTAAAATGGCTGCCCAGCAGTGGAGAGATGCTCAAAATTCCCTGATGAAGCTTGGTACAGGACATGTATCATCAATGGATTCAATTATCAGGTTGAATACTGATTTGTAGTAACCATGAATTTCTATTCTCTTGTTTGTGAAACTTCTCCGACTACGGGTTTGTTATAAACTTGTACAGGAATGGATTGGATGCTAACCACCTGCAGTGTGCTAAGCTGTCGTCTATTGTCTCATCGACACTCGAAGATGTTGATGCCTCGAACCAGAATCTTCTATCCGCCATTGACTGTAATCTACCACCGCACTGCCCCTTTACTAACATTGTAAGAATCAGTAACCAACATTACTTCATCCAACAGGTTCATTCAAACTCGACCAAGAAGCATGTGCCAACTTTGATTCGATGCTCGTCCCGTGCCACACAGAGCTGAGAGAATTGAAGCGTGGTCACTGCCACAAGATTGGCAGGATAACAGACGACACAAGGAAATGTCTCGAAGAAGAATATATGGTAAATTGGAATAAGCACTTTGATACAATTACTTGACCTCAGTGATCATTAACTGACTTGTACAACAAATTGATCAGACGGACGCACCATCTTGTTCCACCCCGAAGGGTCGGCCAATCAATCTGCCAAGTGCTGCATCGATCGAGGATCTACGTACTCCAGCTTTCGAAGAACTATTGAACTCAACACCCACTTCTAGGCAAGCAAATGGCGATGCGAAAAACTACACCGGGTCATGTGAGTCTCAATTGTCGAGAGACTCTAGGATTCCTCTAATTGCTATCAACTAAGGCCAATTGTTTAGAGTTCGTTGAGTAGGAATGAGGTTCTTAGATTATATATTACATAGACAGAAGCTTCATCGGATTGCTCGGATGCTCGGGAGATTAATTTTTGATCATGTACTTTTATCAGAATAAACTATTTTAGAATTATCAAATTTGTTTATTTATTTATCAAAAAGAATTCATTTTATAGAGTAAATTCAATTTTTGATTGTATTGTTTTCCTTATAGAAAAGAAAGTGCCTTTTCATATTTTTCACAAAGTTGAAAAACTATTACCTAAAATTGCCACCTCAACTATGAACTATCTGTGGCAGTCCTTTAACTCATCATCAGCCGTCTATTCATAAACATTAACGGCCCAAATCACAGAGTCCGTACTCCGTTCTGAAGATCGCGCCTCTCCCGTTATAAATTCCCCCTCCCTCCAAATCGATTCAATCGCTTCCCCACTTCGATCCCCTTCGATCACCGACTCCGAGGCGAGATTGGAACCCTCGTCGTGCTTCGATCGATAGTTTCAATTATTCGCGAAGTATTTGCTCTTTCGATCGATCATCTGTTGATCCGATCGCGTTCGGTTTTGCTTCAGAAGACCTTCGATCGCGCTCGAATCTGAGCCATGTCGGGACGAGGGAAGGGCGGCAAGGGCTTGGGCAAGGGCGGGGCGAAGCGCCACCGCAAGGTCCTCCGAGACAACATCCAAGGAATCACCAAGCCGGCGATCCGACGTCTCGCGAGGAGGGGCGGCGTGAAGCGGATCAGCGGCCTCATCTACGAGGAGACCCGCGGCGTCCTCAAGATCTTCCTCGAGAACGTCATCCGCGACGCCGTGACCTACACCGAGCACGCGCGGAGGAAGACCGTCACCGCCATGGACGTCGTCTACGCCCTCAAGAGGCAGGGAAGGACCCTCTACGGCTTCGGCGGTTAGATTCTACTTACTCCATTAAACTCTCTCTTTCAATTAATGGATATCTCTAGCTTTGTTCGAAGCTTCGTTTGTACCTATTGATCTGCAACATTTAATCCCGTTCATGGAACCATTTTTCACGATTGTTCCCATCGCATTCTGTATCCTGGAGTTGAGATTTATTATCTCTTATTCATGTTTCCTTCTCCAATTCGCTTGATATGCTATGATTTTGATGGTCAATTCCCATTTGATAATTCTTCGCTTTGGTTCATCGATTTTTACTTTCATTAAAGTAAGGGAATTAAAGGTAAGGGAAGGAAAAGGTAGGAAAGTATTTATCTTTCTTATTTGGGATGGAGGGAAGCTTATTAACTTAGCACATGCTATCTTATTTGGTAGGAAAGGAATGATAATAAAGGTTAAATATATAAATAATAAATTTATCTTATTTTTTAATAAATAGAATTAGTTATTTAATTTTTTTATTGAAATACAATTATTAATTCAATTAATAATATAAATAATAATAATTAGTCAATGACATATAAAATAAAAAAGTTTAAATATATAAAATTTATTTATAAAATTTTAAAGTTTAAAATTGAAAAGAGATAAAAGAATAATAAACTGTTTTTAGATAAATTAAAATTATAAAAGAAGGATAAAATTATAATAAACGGTTTTTTTTTCCTCCTGGCCTTCCTTACGAGTCCAGATCCTCTGTATCACAATCACTGGACCATCTCTGGTCCAGTGCTTAACACCGTTTGATCATATCAAGAGGGGATCATTATTTGGATCTTACCTCTGATCCAACGGGTGTTGTGCACTGGACCAGGGATAATCCAGTGATTGTGATTCAGGGATGTTTCCTTACACCTCAAATTGAGATGTAAGAAAATTTTACATTTCATGGATAAGAAAGGTTAAAGCTTACTCTCCCTTACTTTTCCTTTCCTATGTTCACTTCCTTCCTGAGTTCTCCTTTCCCTTATTTATCTTTTCCTCCCTTAATTTCCTCCAAACAGGGGTAAGAGTTCTCAGAAAGCCTATTGGGCCTTATGGAGCAGGCCCAATGGTGAGCTTGTTGGCTCATGCAGATATTTTAGGAGTCAGTTTTTTTAGCATCTATAAATTATATTTCGAAGTGAATTAAATAAAAAGACAGCAGAATTTAGAACATTTAAATTATCAAAATAATAAAAATAAAAAATATCCATGATAAAAATATAAAATTTTTTGTGTCTATTAGGTACGGGGAGTGCGTCACAAAAGCCTAACGTGCAGGTTTCTGCATACTAAAGTTATTTTAGGCGACAAGTCAAAACTTTTCCCAAACGAATAAACATCCTGAAAATTTTATTATTCGATTAGTTCATACTAAATCAAAACGTTAATCTTAAAACCACAAATTTCTAATATATAAATGCATCAGAAATTCTCATCTTATCTTGATTAAAACTGCTATTAATTAATTAAAGTTATCCATAAATAAATACGAATATATTTATTCAATAAAATTCTTATCAAATATATATATTTATAAATAAATTAGCAAATATGCTTGCAATATTAAGCTTGTTAATTGATCAATTAAATTTAAAATGATAAAAATTTTAAACAATCAAATAAATTTAAATTAAGGGTTTAATATCATCTAACTAAATTAAACTTAGACAAAATTCACAAAATAGAAACCAAACCCAACCTTAAAACTGTTTCACTAATTTATTTCATTTAAGCATCAGCTTGGCTTGATTATTACTCCCATCAAATATGTAGTTATGATTATAATGGTATACTTTATATCAATTGATTTTGATTAAATTATTACCGTGACAATTTTAATTAAAAATAATTTTGACTAAGTACATTAACAAGTTGAAGATAGTTCAATAAGAAACGGCCTTTTTTATTTGCCTAATATTAAATGAAAGAAATTGATAAAGAAGATTAATTAAATATGATACTCATCAATTATATTTAATAATTTATTAATAATTAAAAAAATCACTTCTGGTGCAACGTAAACTCTATAAAAACAAAGTTTTATTCAGAGATTTGAGCAACTCTTTCTTCATCTCGTTGGGTGTTGGAACACGTACCCGATATCTCCCCTCATATCGTAGCAGATCACTTTAATTCCGGCGGTCTCATCCGTTATAAACCCACCATGTCCCGTTTTCTCGATAAGATATCTCCCCTCGACCGCCGCTTCTCCCCCATGGACGACGCCGACGACGCCCCCCGCCCTGGCGCCCTCCAACATCACAGCCACCGCGCCGCCTCCTCCTCAGTATCAGACGCCTCCGTACCCCTCGGCCAGCTCTTCAGGCCCGACGGTGACGGCCACGGCGGCCACCACGTCGTCGTCGATCTCGGGAACGTCGCCGACGACGGGAAGGGTACTGGTGAGGAAGACAGCGATCGAGCCATCTCCCGCTCGCTTCCTTTCGTCCTCGCCTTCTCCAATCTCACCTACAGCGTCCGCCGGTCGCGGAAGGGGTGCTCTCTGTTCTGGCGTAGCGACGCCGGCGAGGAACAGAGGAGAAAGGTTCTGCTGAATGCCATCTCAGGCGAGGCCCGGGAAGGCGAGATCTTAGCTGTTCTGGGGGCCAGTGGGTCGGGGAAATCCACCCTGATCGACGCGCTCGCGAACCGGATCGTGCGCGAGAGCCTCGAGGGCTCCATCACCCTTAATGGCGAGAAGCTCGAGGGGCGGCTTCTCAAGGTGATCTCCGGCTACGTGATGCAGGACGACCTCCTATATCCGATGCTCACCGTGGAGGAGACGCTCATGTTCTCCGCCGAGTTCCGCCTCCCGCACTACCTCTCGGTCGTCAAGAAGAGGAGCAGAGTGCAAGCTCTGATCGACCAGCTCGGCCTCCGCTCCGCCGCGGGGACTATCATCGGCGACGAAATCCACCGTGGCGTATCCGGCGGAGAGCGGCGCAGGGTATCGATTGGCATCGACATCATCCACGACCCGATCTTGCTGTTCCTCGACGAGCCGACCTCCGGCCTCGACTCCACCAGCGCGTACATGGTGGTGAAGGTGTTGCAGAGGATCGCTCACAGCGGGAGCGTAGTGATCATGTCGGTTCACCAGCCGAGCTACCGCATCCTCTGCCTCCTCGATCGGCTCCTCATTCTCTCCCGGGGCAGCACAGTTTACGCCGGCCCGCCCACGGGCATCCGCCCCTTCTTCTCCGACTTCGGCCAGCCGATCCCCGACAACGAGAACCCCACCGAGTTCTCCCTCGACCTCATCCGCGAGCTAGATGCCACGCCGGAGGGTGCGAAGTCTCTGGTCGAGTTCAACCACGCACGACAAGCACTACCCGTCGTCTCCCACGGCGGCGGCGAAAAATCGTCTGTTTCGCTGGAGGATGCCATCGGCGCCAGCATCTCGCGAGGGAAGCTGGTCTCCGGCGCGGAGGGCACGACGACGACAGCGGCGGCGGTGCCGAAGCACGCGAACCCTTTCTGGATGGAGACGCTGGTGCTGACGAAGCGGTCCTTGGTGAACACGCGGCGGATGCCGGAGCTGTTCGTGATGCGACTCGGCTCGGTGCTCGTGACCGGTTTCATCCTCGCCACCATCTTCTGGCGCCTCGACGACACGCCCAAGGGCGTCCAAGAGCGTCTCGGCTTCTTCGCCATCGCCATGTCCACCATGTTCTACACCTGCGCCGACGCGCTGCCGGTCTTCCTCCAAGAACGCAACATCTTCATGCGGGAGACGGCTTACAACGCCTACCGCCGCTCCTCCTACGTCCTCTCCAACGCCATCGTCAGCTTCCCGCCGCTCGTGCTCCTCTCGATCGCCTTTGCGCTGACTACCTACTTTGCCGTGGGGCTCGCCGGAGGGATGCAGGGCTTCATCTTCTTCATCCTCATCGTGTTGGCCGCCTTCTGGGCTGGAAGCGGGTTCGTGACCTTCTTGTCCGGAGTGGTGACGCACATACTGCTGGGGTACACCGTCGTCGTCGCCCTCCTCGCCTACTTCCTGCTCTTCAGCGGCTTCTTCATCAACCGGAACAGGATCCACGATTACTGGCTATGGTTCCACTACATGTCGCTGGTGAAGTACCCGTACGAGGCGGTCATGCAGAACGAGTTCGACGACCCGCACAAATGCTTCGTGCGGGGGGTGCAGATGTTCGACAGCACTCCTCTGGCAGCGCTGCCGGAGGCAGCGAAGGTCGCCGTGCTCCGGGCGATGGGTCAGTCGCTGGGGGTGCCCATAACCGCAAGCACCTGCATCACCACCGGCACCGGGATCCTGCAGCAGCAGAGCATCACGCAGCTCAGCAAGTGGGACTGTTTCTGGGTCACCGTCGCCTGGGGCTTCTTGTTCAGGTTCCTCTTCTACATAAGTCTCCTGATCGGGAGCAGGAACAAGAGGAGGTAGACAGACAACATAATTATCGATCAATCGATGACGATTAATATTTTTATATTATATATACTGCAGGAAAAAACAAAAACTTTATCTAATGTCTTGTTTAATCCCTCTGTTCTGTATTTACATTTCAATACAAAAGAGTTCAAACTGTGATTTCATATGATCCCATAGCGACAAATGCATGATTTAGATTTGATTTCAGAGTCAGCCAGCTGACTTGTCTCACTAGACCATTATCACCTTCAATCATATATAGAGATAACTAAAAGATGTGCAGTGTAGAGATAACTAAAAGAGAATAATAATTACTTAAATTTTCTAGACTGCAATTAACAACTTCAATGGGGCCATAAATAGTAAATCAAGTTGAAGTCATCTCACATGTCGGTCGAGAGGTAAATTCCGCCCATGCTAATCGGCACAGCTAGATGCCATGATCTTCGATGATATTAAAATTAAATAAATTAAAATAGTGAAATAAAAAATATATATTTTCTTAACATAATCAAATAATTTTTATTTAATATAAGTTTCATGCCAAACCCTTTTTTTTCTTAACGTTCCAATCAAAGTTGATTTTTTTTATGCTCAAGACAAAACTGGGAGACAAAGGGCAAGTTGAAGAAGCTCAACATAATCTAATGGAATGTTAATTCTCTCGTCACTTTCTCATATAATCTCTGTCTCACAGAACATTAAAAAATCTTTAATGGTGTTAGATATCTATTTTTTATCATATTTAAAAGGTTTGCATTT
>JBBPFQ011068541.1:0-10295 GCA_037974815.1 Kaempferia elegans | reverse complement strand
AGAAGGAATCTAAAGTTATGAGTTTATACTACCTCCTTTTGGGTCTCCTTATGAGTATATACAATTGAACCAAACATCACTGGGAACACTTTAGGAAAGAAGGAATCTAAAGTGTGAGGTATATACTTATCAGTTTTATGGGGATATATCCCCTAGGGTAATAGAAGGAATGAACCCTAAAGTGACAGGTGTTAACAAGGACGGAGGGGGTGGTTCCCAAGAAGAGAGAGACCACTAAACCCCACTACATCGGTATAAATGAAAACAAAGGAAGGAAAATTAATCATGGCTATTATGCAGCAAAGGAATGGTGACTGCCTTAAAGGGTCACATCCTAGAGGGGTTTGGTTACCCTCAATTGTCTTTATTAATGTTTCAAAATTAATCTCCCCCTATAAACAATCCTGTGTAAAAACAAAGGAAGGAAAATTAATCATGGCTATTATGCAGCAAAGGAATATTGACCGCCTTAAAGGAAAAGATAGGCTTTTTTGATTGTATAAAAGATAGGCTCAACTACTACAGCTAAGGAGAGGGTATTTCCGACAAATATAAGTAAGTTGGATGAGTGAAAGGCCTAAAGCACTTACTTATATATTCTTTCTACTTCCTTGGCCTCGTTTTCTAGTTAATAAGAGGGATATCAGGAGGACGGTCTTGAGGTTGGTGGGGAATCCCTTAGGCTGCTTTTAGTTAGGTCGTTCTTTCAACTTACTTATATTATATTAGGGCGGGGGTTATAAAGGTGGTAGCCCTCATTCAAGGTGCAGCTAGTGTTCAGTAGCAGCTGCTAGTGTTCAGTTGAACTCATCATGGGTTTCACTCCCTCAAATTCATTAATATATCAGCCCCACCTTTTAAAATAAGTAGGCCCATGATGGGAAGGGCTAAGATAAGTGGGAGTTTTCTTAGCAACGTAGTCTTAACCCTAGCGCAACATATCTGGTTTTAATGAAAGTAATCTCTCAAATTTCTCAATTAGAAGGACCAATGGCTGCCTTGGATCTCTTTTTTGAAGTGCTAAATCAGAATTACAAGCTCAATTCTAGGGACTACCCCTTGATTTCGAGTGTAGATATGACCAATTTTAAGGATCGAATTACTTCTTTCAGTACCCAAGGTTTTGGAAATATAGGAGGCGAAATGCTATATGAACCAATGGCTCCATAATAGGATCGTCAAGCGAGGTCCGGCTAAGCGAAGTTGATTCATGACTGACTTTCTCATATAGTCTTAGATGGACTACTGGAGCAAAGATTGACCTTCCTTTGCGCTCTGCAAGCAAGAAGTAGCTTTTCCTTTGCAGATTTCCCTTCTAAGCAATCCTGAGAATCAAGCAAGCCCATGCCCCGACCGAGAAGTGGTTGCCGCCCCAGGAAGATCATTGGTTCAATTCGCCGCCCGAGGAAGATCATTGGAAATAGTTAGACCACCTGTCCCATCAAGAATCAAATCATGCCCTGGCGAGGTTCGACCAGACTCGGTGACGGGGAAGCGACCTCGGAGCTCATCGGAGGGTCCGGGTACTCTGCTCCGGGCTTCGGATAGGTTCTAGTACGTAGGGAAGAGGGAGAGTTAGCTTCCTCGCTTCCAAACTAATTGAATGCGAATGCGAAGGCAGTTCTAGACTTCGGGAGCAAGACCTGAAGTCGGGAGGGCGATGAAAGATGGTCAGCGACAATCACACTCATCCGATGCAGCAAAGCAAGAGGAAAGCCTTGTCGGTCAGCGGAGGAAAGACCAGACATCTGCAGAGATCCTCAGATCGAGGGTGGAGAGCAGGGCAGGTCAGGCCCACTACGCGGTCTTGGTATAGATAGAGGAGAGGTTGGAGTTTCAGGTCAGGGAGGCATAGTTCCCAGTAGTAGTTGAGCCCACGTCTTCTCACTCAGATCTAGAGCAAGTAGTTGAGCCGGCCTCACTTCAACACTATGTAAGCAGAAGTAGTTCAAGTAGTACTATGTAAGCTTCAGTAGTTCTTGTAGTAGAGCCGACCTGACGTGGGACTATTGAAATTAGTTGTGCTCAGAGCCTGTTAACTTCATTCATCACAGTAGGTGCTCCGAGTCTCCGTTCAAGTCAGAGTTCTCGGTTTGAGTCCGGAGCGAAGACGCAGAGATTGCCTCACGGAGCGGTCGGCTCTTCTGCAGCTCTACCTTGGATTTGGATAAGAGTTCAGTCTTTTGTTCGGAGTCGGTTTCTTTGAATAATTGAATCGACCTATAAGTAAGTTGGGAGCGATGATCGAAATCAAGAAAATAGCAGGTGCGAGTAGCGGACAGAATCACCATGAACCCCTAAGAGAAGGGAGCGATGAGTGAGTAATTAAGAGGGTGACGAGGAATGAGGAGTCGGTTTTTCATCCCACGTAGCGGTCGGCAGTCTCTAGAGTAGAGCTTCGGTGCGGGCTATTGATTGGCGGAGATGCAAGTTCAAGCTGTGCTTCGGAGCGTTGCAAAGATCGCGCATAGCCAGGAGGAGTGGTTAGCCCAGATTGCGCTTCGCTTAACTGGGCCCGTTCATGAGTTCATAAGGTGCTGCAAGCAATGCGACCGCAGAGGAGTTGACGATGGGCTTCCTCGCTTCCAAACTAGAATTCATGCTCATGCGATGGCGGGGCTCATGCGAAGGCAGGGCTGGAGCGGCAGAGGCACTGAACGGAGAGTACTATTGATTGGCACGCGACGCAAAGACCATGAGCGAGAGCCGACTTTAATGCCGATCTTTCATTACGAGAGCCGACTTTCCTTCCTCTTCAGTGCGAGCCGAGCACACCTGACTAAATTCCTGCGTACTATTAGACTGAGACATGGATGCCAGCGTCTAATCACTTCCAGCTGCCTTACTCACTTCCAAATGAGCCCAGCCCACCTAGCTCGTGAAACGTAGTGGAACGAGCCCACCGCTTAAAGACTTCTTTCTACTGCGTTACTCACTTCCAGAAAAGAGTCACACGAGGGACGAACGGCAAAGTCAAGCTTTTGCGCGATCAAAGCAACCAAACGTGAAGAGCAATGACACGAGGTTAACACTCACTTCTTAAACGAGGTGCTAACTCATTTCTTATATTATAGGCTACTTCCTTTGAAAGTTGGAGTGAGCTTGACGCTACTGTCCTTTGGTGTGCTTTACTATATCTCAATATCTCATCCTTCGCATCGGCGCATCGGAAAATAATTGTTATAATAGAGAATAGGAGCTTCTCTTATCCAAAGCAAAGTGCAATTCTGACTTGAGGAAGGAGTACTGGTAGGAGCCTTATGTGCTTGGCATTAGTGATCATTTGGGCTAACTGCCCGATCCGCCTCGCCGGTGTACTGGAGCCAGGAAAGGTCTAAAAAGGAAAGAAAAAGCACGAAAGAAAGCGCAGAGAAAGTGCTATTTAGCTCTATGCTTAACACATGCAAGTAGAAGATCGAAATGAGATTCAAAGAGAAGCGGTCTTCGTCAAATAAGAGAGTTCACCGAAGACAGTTTGGAAGAGAAGAGGTCAGACCAGTAAGTTTGCCTAGTGGAGAGCGAGGAAACTCAGCTTGCGGATTGGATGGGAGACGGGGCCTGGGGTGAGGTCGTACGTGCGAGACCAAGTGAAGCCCTGATCGGAGAGGACTGGATCCTTGCCCGACTGACATCCCATTTTAGGAATGAAGCAGATGATCAGCTACATTTCGTGTGTGCTTCATCGGAGCGGGTGAAATTCCGTAAGTGACTCGCTGGGGCACAGAAAAGAAATTATAGGGAGGTTCAGTTGGGCGAGAGTTAAGAGGCGGAGGCGGATCATCCCAGGTCAGGCCTGCCAATTCAAGTCATTGTCCCAACCAGCCCATCCGATGAGTGCGTGCCTAGGTCTAGGTGCTATGCGAGATCCTTTTGCGTACTATAAGCCGACTCGGTTCAATTCAATTGGCCATTCAAGTAAGATAATAGGTGAGAAAGGAGTACCTATGATCTTTGTTCGGTGATATTCCCTCTTAGGGCAGACGAATGACCGTACCACCCTAGGTGCTGCTTAAAATAGGTGCGACCAGACCAAGAGGATTAGTTCGGAGTTCTTCTTATAATAGAAAGGCTTCGGGCTTCGTTGAGCTATGCGAGCAGAGTTGCAGAGTCAAGCAAGAGCGGCAGAGTTAAGCAGAGCGACAGCGGGCTTCGTTGAGCTATGCGAGCAGAGTAACGATCCGCAATTGAAGCAATCCACCCGCCACTAGCTTTGCAGAAGTCGCTTCTGTTGCAATCCACTCTCATAGTTGGGTCCCATCATAGGCGACCAAGGTACGGGCTAGGCGCTGGGATTAGCCACCCGATTCAGATCAGAGGAAGAGTGGTCATGCCGTAGAAGCTGCTATGCCTACGATGCTCGGATAAGCAGCTACTCGCCCTTCTAAGGCTGATGAATCTTTACGTCACGGGTCCGTTCGTCACGGGTCCTAGGGTTCCCAATATTCCCACGGGCAGATCTTTCGTAGTTTTGAATGAAAGACCATGCCCATTCATATATAAGTTGTTGCTGGGGATCGACCATTAATATTAGGGAGCCCTAAATATAATATAAGTAAGTTAGACGCAAGGATGGCTCGTTTTATATTAATGCTAAGGCCCTATATAATATAAGTTAAGTTGCCGCAAATTCCCTAAATAATATATAAAGAAGTTGTGCCTAAAATAATATAAGTAATTCATAGTTAATTCAATCATAGTTGGCTTCTTTAGATGGCTCGACCAACGGGCCCTAAATATAATATAAGTAAGTTGTAGATCTTTCTACGTTTTGAATGGCTTTGGGAAAGACCATGCCCAAAGATATATAAGTTGTTGCAGGGATCGACCGAGAATATTAGGGAGATGGAGATATAGGGTATTTCCGTCGCTTTATAGTGAATTTATAAGGGCCCTAAATATAATATAAGTAAGTTGTAGATCTTTCCCCTAAATATAATATCAAACGTCGAATAGAACTTACAACTTACATCTTACTTGACGGGGCAGGCTAGAGTAATTTGTATAAATTGCGTAGCAATTTACGACTATCCTCAGAACTGACTTACAGGCACGCAAGACTGTAATCTGCCCTAATATAATATAAGTAAGTTGCCGAGTGCAACAATATTTGACGGGATCGTTTTCAAGTTAGGGAGATTGCAGACGTAAGGGCCGAGTGAGAAAATATTCGACGGGATCGTTTTCTAGTTAGGCCTAATATAAGATATAATACGTCAATGGTACACAGACCTGTTGCTGCCAAAAAGGTCAGTTTATAAGTCAGTTGTAGATCCTTTTCTTTCTACGTTTTGAATAACGAACTTAATATAATATAGTGTCTAGTCGTAAATGGGAATTTCTTTGGGGCCAGTAAGTTGCATTTCACTATATAGAACTTACAACTTACATCTTACTTGACGGGGTTTATATATTTCGCAAGAAATGAAGTGTAAATCATCTCTCGACCGAGAATATTAGGGAGAGAGAGAGGAGCGATTCATTGTGTTGTGATAATGACGCCTTCTTCTTTCTTTTGTTTGTGTCCAGTCCGTTGTCTGTCTTTTGAGGCTTATCTTAGGAGGGGGCAGCTCTTCCGGGGCTGAAAATGAAAGTTTTTTGCTGCCCACTCAGCCCTTATTTTGATTCACGTCGCTATCGCTCGTACCTTCTTGTTCAGGGTCGATCTTCCTCCGACTCCGAGGAATCGGTCAAGCGAAGCGGGAGTCACGAACGAGAAAAACAATGTCTCCATAGTAAGCGAGAGATTAGAAGACTTCCTTATTGAAGAAAGCTGAGGTCTCGACTCACCTCTTTCTCTATAAAAACCCCTCCACTGAGGAGAGCAGAAGCGTAAGGATGAATATGTCCTGGATTCCCGGATTCATTCTCGTCCTGATCCACCATGGAATTTGAGGAATCTACTAAAACATTCTTGGAGAGGGCTCGTACTTCTCCAAGATCACAAGGTGCTGAAGTGGCTGGAGGGGTCAGGGGGGGATCCGTAGGTTTTTGTGAAAGGGATGCTCTAATCATGCATCTTCTTGCTGATATGATAAGAAAAACCGCTACGCGCCTCTATTTTCATTGATGTCGATTCATCCACACTTCCATTCCTTGTAGAGGAAAGCAAAGAGCTTGCTGGCTGGGAGCTGTATGAGCGGTAACGTCCACGTACGGCTCCGTGAGAAGGTGGACGGAAATGGCCTTGTTGTACCTCACTCCCGTCTTCAATGGGGTCTGCTCTTTATTTTTTGGGAGAGTATGCCAATATGATCTTAATGAGGTGCGGGGCTTTGCATCTGACATTCGTTGGGCTTCCCGTAGCGTACGCCAGCGTCCCGGCCTTTTTGTGCAATAAACCCCTCCGGCCGAAGACTAGTGATAGGTGGTCCCTAGGAGCTTTCGGAGAAGGGTAGCCTAGTGTGTAAGCACAGCAATGAACCGCGGCGAACCCTCAGACGACCCATCTAAGATTAGGGGGGAGATCCTCAGTAGTGGTGACCCTTTCACTCTTCCACGGACTTATACATGTACCGAATGCTCATACGGGAAAGTGCACTCCTGGGTCTGGAACCTGGGGCGGAGAGCGCGTCATTATCACCCCGTCCTCGGGCCTCTCCTTAAACTTACTAAGAATGGCGAGCTATCTGTCGATACCCTCTCGCGTATCCGCTCGAGACGTCGGAAATTTGATCCCTCGTTCCTCCAAATATTGCAAGTCGTGCCTAAATAATATATATAAGTTGGGCATCGCCTGATATTAAGTAATTTAGGCTCGCTTTTCTTACTTATATTATATTCAGGCGACTTATATTATATTATATTTAGGGCCTTTCTTTCTCGTCCACATAAGGGGGTGCGGACACACCTGCGCGGATTACAGGTGACGGTTACAAGAATGGCGGGGAAGAAAAGAGTACCCGACGACATTCAGGGATGAATGTAGACCCATCGGGCAGGGATCAGAATTCAGGTCCTGGGAGAGGTGGCGACACCAGTCTGAGCTGAGGGAAGCCCTATGAGTCACTGAAACGACCGCAGGAGGCGCACCCGGCGCCCAGCTTCTCGGAGTTGCTATTGCGACGCTGACCCTGAATACTATAAGCTACAGGGGGGGCTGCTCGCCTTCATAGAAAGGCGACCGGGCCTAGATTCAATGTGAGCCTTTTTATAGAATAGAAGGAGAAGGTCAAGGGGGGATGGTCAAGTGCAGGCTAGATGAATAGACTTCGCTCGGTGCCTTTCTTTTTGACCAAGATGTGGAGTGCTTGAAGTGCCCGGTTCCTTCGTTTCGTCATCGGATAAAGAAAGAAACATATGTGGTGGTGTGGATGCGACGAGATTCCCTACAATCCCATCCTCTTTCTGGACCTTTCTGTCATCAATTTTCTTGGTTGAGCACTTTCATTAAGGTTCAGGCCTGGCGATGCGGTTCTTAGCTCAACACCAACTGGAGCAGGGAGAAAAGAGCAGGGTATCGTCAGATAGCTCGTTTTAAAGTAAGGGTATCGTCAGATAGGCTCGACCATAAGGGTATCGATAGATAGGCTCGACTATAAGGAGAGGGCCCTAATATAATATAAGTTAAGTTGTATCGTCAGCCTAATAATATATAATATATAAGTCACTTGCTCGCTCTTAATTTAAAGTCTGCGCCAAAAAGGTAAGTAAGTTAAGTAAGTTGGCGAGTGTTTTTAGTCTTAGTCTTAGTATTCGACGCGGTAGTTTCGAATGCCATCGGATAGTCGTAAATGGCCTTTGGGGAAATACCATTTAGACTCCCTTCTTATATTTTATATATTCTATTCAGGCACGCAAGAAATTAAGTGTAAATCATCTGCTGAGGGGCGACTTTAGGAATAGTTGAGAGCTCGAGCGATAGCGAGAGAGAGAGGGGCGACAAAGGAATAGTTGAGAGCTCGAGCGAGAGTGGTAGATCTTTCTACGTTTCGTAAGTTATTCAAAACTACTCAAGATCTACTCATTCACGCAATACTGTAATCTGCTTGGCTCGCAATACCATAATCTAATATTAGGGGCCCTAAATAATATATAAGATAAGTAAGTTGCCTAAATATCATATATTTTTGTTGGTAGATTCTTTCCCGAAAAGGTCAGTTTATAAGATTGTTTTTTGAATCGCAGATCAGTAGTCGTTTTGAATAGAACTTACAACTTACATCTTACTTGACGGGGCAGGCACGCAATACTAGAATTTCGCTGACTATATAGTGAAATGCAACTTACTGGCCCCAAAGAAATTCCCATTTACGACTACTACATTATATTAAGTTGAGTGATAACGACGTGTAGCAATCGAGTCCATAAACGGTAGCGGTGCAAGGCCGTTCGTCTTCTTTCCATTCCAAGGATCATCTGGAAGTCGTCCATTGGAATGGCCATAAACTACGCCTTTCCAGCCCATGTTCCAATCCTGACCCGCGGACGCGGTTCCCTCGCCGTGACCTAGAGCCACCAGGGCTTCGCCAAGGTCTCTCTAAGATGGGAGGCGTCCGGGAGAGAAGAGGAAGATTCTAGAAAACCGACTGCATCTTGTCAGGCCGAGTACTACCAGTTCAATCAGAGATACGCACGCGCCTTCTGATTTACCTCTTTGGAACGCACACAAGACAGAAAGAAGAAAGGCAAGCGCCTTAGGAAATGAATACGCACTATACTCACAGCAATCAGTAAACGCCGGCCGATGCATCTATTCTAACAGCAAGATAGCCTCCATAGAGGTGGTCTTCTTTAAGCACGTAGTCTTATCCCCAGTCAAATAATCCGTGAATCGATCCGAAACTCGACCTATGAGTGTCAAGGGAGGATTGGTACTTAGGGCAACCAAGAGTACGAAACTCGTGATGGAAGGAAGAAGAGAGTGAGACCAGACGAGTGGAATGAATGGAACGAGTATCCTGGACAGACCAAGCCTGCAAGATCAAGCACCTAAGACTCAAACCCATCTTTTTCAAGCGAAAACGCTCTTTCCTTACTTTATACTCAGGTTTTCTCTTTCCCAGCTGCAGTCTCTTATCTTTTAGGACTTGCATACCTACGTCTCTTATCTGAATGGCATTGCAAAATATAATAATTGTCGTTCCTTTTTTTACATTAAGGAATTTCATCAACAACCTTAACAAAAACAGAAGTGCAGTGACCGTAACCGAGATAGATCTGAACCGACGGATGCGGAGAATGGGTGCAACCAACGGGGAATCCTGGGAATAAGGAGAGGGAACATGGCTGACCAAGCTCCTTTTTCTAACGATTGAAAAAAGAAATCGGCCGGTGTTCTTCCCAACTGCTCCCGTGTCTACACCCCATCCCGTCTGGAGAATGTTATTATGATGGACCGAGAGTACTTATGAAACCCGGCACTGAACTAAGGGTTTGATCTGCGACCTCCTGAACAGTTCGCATCGCTCTCTTCGGTTCAAGCAAAGGCTATGATTAAAGTTCAGATCGGCTTCCTAGCGTACGGAATAGATTCCAAAGCCCCTCTGTTGTTTTAGCTTAGACTAACGGCACCCCTAGTGCTATAACAGAAACTGCCCTTAACCTGATCGTAGACCACCCTGCAAACCAAATCCTTCTCGTGCACTATCCCAATGGTGGTTTGCTACTCCTCGAGTTCGATTCATTAGAACTGTTTGAAAGTGGCTTTGAAGACGGAAGGCAGACGGAAGAAGTGGGCTTTCGTCCTACTCATATTCAATATGATTATTATTTTATTGATCTGACTTGAGCCGAGACTGTCTTTGTTGAGCTCTACGTTGCCCACGAATTGCGCCTAGGGGATCAAAAGAATGACCCCTTCGACGACTGACCGGGGCTTGCCCCTTTCATTTCACATGGAAGAGATCTTGGAAAGCGCATCCAAAGGGATAGATAGGTTCGAGCCAATCCAAGAGGGGCACTATCGCTATTTAGGCTCTTTTTGCTCTTCTTCGCGTTTCGGTGTGCAATGCCATTCTGATATCCGACTTAACGGAGACTCTCTTTATCGAGTTCTGGATACATTTGTTTTAGTCCATGAAAAAAAGGAATCTAGCTTGCCCTGCTGAGTCCTTTATTCAAAGAGCATACGCAAAGCAAAGGAAGAAAGAGGGGATAGAAAAAGAAAGAGTGAAGTGACCCGGGGGAAAGAGAAAGGCGTCACTCGCTCCTCGCCTAGCAAGATATATGAGTTTGATAAGTCTGAGGTAGGAGGCACAAGTAGGAGGGACCAGGGCAAAGAGAGGATCGATCCAGGACTCTATACTATAATGAGTTCTCCTCTTATCTGCTGAGCTCTGTTCAGAGAGATCTTCCTT
>JBBPFQ011068431.1:0-10296 GCA_037974815.1 Kaempferia elegans | reverse complement strand
ATTGTGTTGATCTCTCATTCATGTCACATAATTCATGTTTAAGCAAGTACTTCAGTTTTTCTATTCAAATTTTCAAACTCATAATTATTCAATATCTTTACTGTATTTGAACATCTGTTTACTGACTACCTAACTAGATCTTTCCTTTTAAGAAAACTTTTTATATCTATTTTGTTCGTTATTGTATTAGTGCTTATATGGAGGAGCTCCAAAAGGTCCTCAACTGAAAGAGATTGAACGAGGAGCAGATATTGTAATTGCAACTCCAGGCCGCCTCAATGATTTCCTTGAGATGAAGAAAATCAGTTTCCGTCAAGTTTCCCTTCTGGTCCTTGATGAAGCTGACCGCATGC
This sequence comes from Kaempferia elegans, assembly GCA_037974815.1. NCBI lineage: Eukaryota > Viridiplantae > Streptophyta > Magnoliopsida > Zingiberales > Zingiberaceae > Kaempferia > Kaempferia elegans. The sequence continues at coordinate 9,943 of JBBPFQ011068431.1, read as the reverse complement.
TCGATATGGGGTTTGAACCACAAATTAGAAAGATTGTTAATGAGATCCCTCTTCACAGGCAAACTCCCATGTATACGGCAACTTGGCCAAAGGAAGTGAGAAAAATAGCCAAATGATCTGTTGAAGAATCCAGTTCAGGTGAATATTGGCAATGTCAATGAGCTTGTTGCTAATAAGTCAATCACTCAGGTAAATATAGCAACATAATATCTGGTTCTTGTCTCTTTCAGCAAATTTCTGTTCATTTCTGTTTTTCTAATTTCAGTAGAGAATTGCATAAATTTTTCATGAGCAATTGATGAGAAGATTATTTGCTGATCCCCATAGTATTTCTGTATTTTACTCGACTTCTAGTTAAGATGAAAATATACTATTGTTTTGGACGATGAGTTATGGTTAATTCTAGATTAGTTTTTATTAACACTTGATAATGTGGTTTCTCTTGGTTATTGGTGAATTTGACTTGCTCATTGTGGATTGCGGGAACACTTGATGTTTAGTATATCTACCTTTTATTTGTTTGTTTAATAGATAGTACAGTCCACTTCTCATTTTGACTCTTTGACTCTTAGCATATAGAGGTTGTTGCCCCCCAATGGATAAATCAAGGCGCTTGGAACAGATTCTTAGAACTCAGGAGCGTGGATCTAAGGTCATTATATTCTGTTCCACAAAGAGGCAGTGTGATCAGTTGGCTCGCAGTCTAGGGCGAACATTTGGTGCAGCTTCCATTCATGGTGACAAATCTCAAAGTGAAAGGGATCACGTTCTATTCCAATTCCGTTCTGGTAGGGCTCCAGTTCTTGTTGCCACTGATGTTGCTGCCAGGGGACTTGATATCAAAGACATCAGGTGGGTCTTTCTTCAACTTCATGGTATTATTTTATTCTTCTGTTAAATTTTTATCTGTTGTAAATGACATAGATTTGTCTTAAAGATGAGCATTAGTCTTTTTTGACACTGCGTGTCTGCTGGTTTTCAATCTTTTTTTTTTTTATCTCCAGTACTTATTTTTTTAGTACTTCAGTGAACCTAATCAGTACAGATTTGATTTCTGTTATTGAGTCAGCCTCCCTTGTGCGTATAACTGGTTGGTAAAAATATCAGTACATGGAATACATAGAGAAAAGGCTACTGGTAAACATATGTAACTTGTGCAGCCCAATGAGCTTCTAGAATGAATGTACAAATAATTCTCCCATTGCTGGAGTGGTATTTGTATAAAAACATTATAGATAATGAATCAAAAAAACATTAGCAGCACATCTTAATTACTGAGACTTCAAAGGAAAAACAAAAATCTATCATCACAAAACTTACTGTACAAGAAATTCTTGATGAGCGTCCAAATTTAAAAGCCTCATCTTGTATTTGAGAAGCAAGCTCCCGAGTTGGAGCCAGAACTAATACAGTTGGACCAAATTGAGGATTATTTTGGCAACGTATCAGATGAATGAATGCAGGTATAAGATAGCCAAGTGTCTTGCCAGAACCAGTTTTGGCAATTGCGACAATATCCCTGTTCTGTAATGCAACAGGCCATGTTTGTGCTTGTATTGGTGTTGGAGTTGAAAATCCAGCCAGATGCATCTGGTAAAGCAATCAAGAAAAATAAAATGTAAACAAAACATTATGTGACATTGACATAGTAAAATTAAAAATCCCGGAGTCAAATTAAATGCCCAAAAGGCTGGGACAAACATGGCTTGCTGGCAAAACTAAATCATGTTAAAAACGTCAAGAGTATACATACATAGCCAACTTACTGACATTTATTAAGGAAAATCTTGATCAAACCTAATATCTGTCCAATGGATACAATCAGTTAATAATTTGACTTCATTTTGGTTCAACACACCTCTAGAGAAATGATCCAGCATTAAATTCAGGATATGCAACATCCCTATGTGTAAAATCACAACTGTAATCAAGATAAACCAACAACTCAACTTGACTAAACGTTTCCCTAATGGCATAACATAGTAGGTCCATACAGATCCAATGCTATGTACATTCAGTGTAGACCTGGGACCAAAAGAAAACCTAACCAGATGAGATGGAGATCACAAATGTAGTTTACGATGTTAACGATAAGGTGCAAAATAGAGAACACTGTCATTCTCACTACAGCATTTACATATATTTTAATCCTTTTAAAATACAATTTGCAAAATAATCCAAGTTTTTTCTTCCATTTTAACCTTCATAGGTTCTGCAACCATAAAATCATGCTGCATAAATGCACAAACTTTAAAGATGAAACAAACCATTATTCTCTACATTACATGTACCATAAAATTACCAGTGCTATCAGACATATTTTTTTTATAGACATGGTTGAATGTGAAAAGTGAGTACACCACCTTCACCCCATTTAAGTAACAAAGCAGGGTGGCCTTAATCATGGCGGAGAGGACCTTGATCAGAGTAACAAATTGTCATCTCTAGTCAGATGAAAACCCACAAAATCAAGAAGCAACCCTCTAAAAGCAGAGTTAATAGCAATTTGGTGACAGAGTTAGGCATAGAGGATCATTGTGGCAACAACTAGAAACAGATCAGGCACACAGCAGCCAGCTCCAAGAATCATCACAATGATCATTGACCAAAGAAGTTGACAGATCATGAAAATGCTGAGAAATCCTGAGCAAAGAAATTTGTTTGCATGATATAGAATTACCAGCCAGTAAAGATTTGGGTGCACACTCTCCTATAAATCAAAACACCTAGATTATCCAGGCTGTTATTTCCCAATAATGGGTGCACAAAGGATCAAATCTATTGGATCAGCAGGTACAAACAATACAACAGACATCACCAAAACCCAAGAATGAGATGGAGAATATTGCACTATTCCACGTAATCGAGAATGCATACTTGTGTTTCTTGAAACTTATAGTGGAAATCCTGATGTCTTGTAGCCTCGGCTCAAGGACCAACATCACCTGGATTTTCGACCATTAACCAAGAGCAACAAGATGGGAGAACTCTCTGAGTTACACCAGAAGGAGTCAATACAGACATCAAAAGATTTTGAAAGACTTCATATGGAGGATCCCTAAAGACTGAACAAGAGGTAGGCATTTTTCCAAGAGATCTTTATCATTCTCTACAGGTAGAGGTTGAAGGAAACCCACCTAGGAGCCTCACTGAAGCAATAAACTTGGCTTGCCTCTGTGCAAAACTCAACCGCTAAACATGGACACCACAAACTAACCAAATCTAAGGAGAGACCACCAGCCCACTGCCTACAAATTACATGAGCTCTTGTCCTACCGCCATTAAGTGCCTGAATCACACAAAAATGGCAAAGCAATGAGTAAAAAGGGGTACGATTCAAATCTTTAACTGCAACGAACAATGTGAGCCCTTGCTATCTAAAGTTGTTCTGGATGGAAGAGCGGAAGAGGAGGGTTGCTTACCTGATCAACCCAAAGGACCAGTGTCTAAGGAGAACAACATCCAAAACCATAAATACAAGCACAGCTAAAAGGCATAACACTGTGAGTCCTCATCTTAAAGTACTGGCAATAGTCCAGCTAAGTCTCGAATTGGAGCAACAAGCAGCAATTTCAGTGTATAAGTTTAGCGAGGACAAGCTGAAGCTCAGGGAGACGCCCAGGAGTGTAGCTGCAATTAGGAGCAGAGTTAATACAGCCTGACTTGTATCTCTTGCCTCTTAATTGTTTCGATACAATCTAAGAAGTCCACTACATTCTCAAATGCAAACCAATCGCATGGGACCTTGATTCCATGACCATGAACTTCTCCCTGCAGACGAGACAGGTGGAGAAGCATTGAGAGTCAAGGCTGACAACTCTGCCAAATTAGTCCACATGATGGAGGAAGGAAATGCAAACCAAGCATTGAAGCATAATCAGCTTGAGGCACAATCAACAAGCATTCAACCTAGTTTAAGACTCCACACGGACTGCCACCTCTTCAAAATGAATCTCACAAGATCATACTTGCTAGTTAGACAGATTCTAAGCAGTTTGGCCTTACTGCGATCTGTTTTGTCGGCTAGATAAGTTTGAGAATCAACGTGCTGAAATTGCTGCAACAACATATAATAAAACCAAGTAACTCACCATTTTCCACTCTGATGTTATTAATGCAAAAACAAATGGAACCATGGAGACTCAACTACCAGACTCTTAACGCAACAGCAAAGACAAATTCCCTATGTCAGTGATTGATGAGCTACTAGAACAGAGGAAGGTGCATGCCACTTCACTAAGCTAAGTCTCCATTCCAACAACCATCATTGACAGGACAGTTAGATCATGGACCCTTTTGAATTCTTAGTGATGTAATTCATACCTTAACAAATCTAAAATCTAGCTCATCACTCCAATATTCGCATCTACATCCTAGGCCAAATCAGCACTATTGTCGATACCATGCTCTGCAACCTCTCTGCCCATTCCCTTTCTTTCCATGGTCTTCCACTCAATCCTACACTAGTTTAACCAAAGAAACACTTGAGGTGGATCAAGTTCAACATTAGCCCATGGCACTCTTCTCAAACTGAATGGCATCATCTTGATCTCCCAACTCCTTATCTGGTCTAACTCCTCATGCTATCTCCCATCCAAGAGCCTTTCCAGTATGACTTCCAATGCTCATGCCCACACCTTGCCCCCTCTGCCACCTTGAAAATGATGTCCTTGGGTTTTAGACTCCTCTCAATTGCTACATTATCCATATCAATGCATGAAAGCATAAGTCTTTGTGTATGAGCAGCATGTGCAGCAGATCCTCATAGTGTCAAGATCATGGGTGGCAAATATGCAATCAGTATTGCTTGCACTGAGGACAGATCACAGAAATGCTGATGCCAAGGAGATGAGCAAAGACAATTCAGATCCACCGACCAGCTCTAGTAAAAAAAGATTTCAAGAAATACCAATCCTGCTCTAAAAATACCAAAAAGAGAATATGTTTTAACCATTTCTGTTAAATAACAAAGAGGGGTATGTTGATGATGATAATTGCAAAAGTCAAGGGCCATTTTGATGATTTCAAACTTGCAGCCGTTATGAAAAAGAAATAAATCATTGAACCAAATAATTATCTTATAAGATTGCGAAATAAATCCAGATATATAAATGTAACAAACTATATCAAACTTTGATTGGTTATGAAATTTGACTTGTGCTAATATTATCAGAGAGACACACAATGCTAGCAACGAATTGCATACATTACTGCTTGAAAAGACTGAAGAGTAGTGTGATAGAGTCTTCTTTTGATGGTGCCAAGAAAAAAGTAAGAAAAGAGATACACTCACCCAAAAATTAAAACAGTGATAGCTTTTAAGAACAAACAACAAAAATAATACCTCTCTGAGAATCTCTGGAGGGAAACCAGTGGCCTCAAATGTCATGAATGGTAGAGGAACATCATTTCCCTGAAAGAATGGTAAACCTAAAAAGTCATCAAGCTGCAGAAGATGAATAATTTAACACAAATAGTTAACAGAGGCAAGCTAATGCAAATGGCACTCCACTAGTTTAACTTATCAAATGCCTCGAACATAGCAAAACAATATGAGAGGCTAAGCTAATGCAAATGACACTCCAACTAGTACAACTTATCAAATGCCCTGAGCATGGCAAGACGAAATGAGAGGCATGATTATCATGTCTACTCTCCATTACTTATGCATTCTCAAAGAGTGTTATAGAAGCCAAGGACAAAAATTTTGCTCAATGCATAGTCAATTGATGATGTTGACATGTATATGACCAAGTAACCAATTTTACTCATTTTTCAGATCACACATCATGGTCAGAAGTACACATTATATATTGCTGTGAAGCAATCTGTAATGCAATGAAGTCTAACACAAATTTTTACCATTGCAGTAACTTCATGGTGCTGCTTGTATGCATCAGCGGCAGAAATATTGTGAAAATCCGATGGGCCCAACATTCCTGGTGATGGCCTCGATACACTTGGATTATGGAAGGCAGCATGACCATGCATATTAGGTGGTGTATTCTGTGGACCAACACCCATTCCACCTGAGAGATCTGGTGCATCAGAGTGAGGACGGAAACCTGGATCCTGGTGCAAGAAGCAACTTGTATTAATGGAATCAACAATCTCCTTAGCAAAGTAGTTCCACATGGAAAGGAAAAGTGTAAAAGATATACAAATAAATTATTTGACTATTTCTACAACCCCATCAAGCAAAAAAGAATTCATTATCATGTCAAGCAAAGGTATCAAATCAAAAGAAATTAATTTCATTACTGTTGTTATGCTGCTTACAGGGGAAAAAAAGAAACCAAAGGCTGTATCGGGATTAATATTTGCTTCACAAGCATATTAAAATCACATAGACGTCTCAAATAAATCCCAAAGAATAACAAAATCTCCAGAAGCCCTGGGATATGATGCTATTTAGAATGGATTTCAAAAGGCAAATATCTCCTAAAACTCAGGAACACCAAAAACCATATCAAATCATTCAAGCTGTCAAGATAAATAGATGGAATGCACTAACTAAAGCATGTCTCCAAAAAAATTAAATTACAGTAATATTTCAAGAATGCAAGGCATGTGTTGTTGCAAAATCATCTTCATTCAAAAAGAATGCAAGATCACAAGAATCGTGTTGGAGATGATGCAACAAGATGGAAAAAAGAAGGGTGAACCATACTGATTGATTTTGCGGGATGGGAAGGGCAGCAAGCCTTGGCTGATGCGGGTACATCATTGATCTTTCCATTTTCGCAGGTGGATAAAATTCGTTTCCTGGAATTTCATTTTGAGTCCCTCCATACATAGTCTTTCCACCAACCGGAGGTCGAACAATTGGATTAGATGATGGATTTGGAACTGCAGTGCCTCTCTGCTGTTGAATCCCAAAATTTGCTTCTATCCCTGTATTCCACGCCTGAAAAGGTAAAGCATTTTGCGTACTAGGTCCACCAAACTGATTAGGCGATTGAGAAGTGCGGCCAGTCCCAGGTGGAATACCAACCTGAGGAACCAAATCTGGCAGGTGATGACCAGCTGATGCAACACCAGGTGAGGGAAGTGTGCCTAGTTTTCCCTCTTGATGCAATGCATCTTCCATCCAAGGAAACCTTGGTTGTTGTCCTTGTGACTGCTGGACCTGCTGGTTTCCACTCTGAAGGCCCTGTGACTGTTGACCTTGTTGTTGTCCTGCTTGTAGTGTATGCTGGGTCTCCTGATGCAGAACCTGATATCCATGTGAAAGTGGAGTCTGTGACCCAAGTGTTTGCTGACCCTGCTGTTGTTGATTTGGGATTTGCACCCCCTGTGGACCTTGTGGTTGTTGCCCCTGCTGATATGATCCTTGTGATTGTTGCACCTGTTGGTTAGAAAACTGAAACCCATGTTGTTGCTGAACCTGGGGTGGCTGCACCAGAGACCCTTGAAGATAAGGAACATGCTGATGTAGGCCATCCTGCAGATGAATCGGCATATACTGTTGAGGTGTTTGTGGTGCCGTCTGTTGATTTGGCAACTGATGTGGTTGATGAACTGGCATTTGGGTATTCTGAAGTAGCACTTGCTGGCCGCTAGGATGCTGAAGTTGGAGATGCTGACTTGGTGGTGGTTGTTGCCGTTGCTGTGGTGACTCGGTTAACTGGCCCTGCTGCTGAAATAATGGCTGGCTAAGCTGTTGTTGTGGCTGTGTTTGATGCAAAGATTCCTGAGCAATCTGCTGGGAGGGTTGATGTGAGCTAGTGACATTGGGAGGAAAGTTATTAGCCATGGGAATAGGAGCAAGCTTAGGCAAGGAGTTTGATGGGGGAGGGACAGATGGCAGTGGAGGGACTGATGCCTCCGGTTTCTCGTATTGTGTAATGTTATTTTCTGGGTTCCAGTAGTATAAGAAGCCAGTGTTCCCATCAATTAAACCTTTCCATGGCTTTGGAAGTGTTGGATCATCAGGTGCATACTGCGGACCCAGTGAACCAGGGGCGGCATCAGCTGTCGCCATAAGAAGAGCTTCACCAAACACAAGCTTCAGATTCAGTAAACTCTATGCTGCAATTGGATGATAAAAACCATTCCTTCAATGCTTGTGTTCAAGTCCTGAACATAAAATCATATGCATATATATTTTATTTGAAGATAAATAGAAATAATACTGATCGTGTCTAAAAGCTTCTGACTCCTGATATTATTGATTCTGTATGTGTAAATATGAAACCAAGAGTAAAAGATACGAAATTAAGATTACTTCCGACTATGCTTTTCTAAATCAACGTGCAAGTCTAATTTCCAGAGCTTGGCCTCACCGTACCCCACCAAAGTCACACTCTTGGCAGTGCAAAAATGGAACAACCAAAGCCTTCCACACAAAAGCGTTATCAAAATAAAGCCTTTCAAGCACACAAACAGTATAATCAATATATTTCTGCCACAAAAGGAGAGACAATACAATGAAATACTAGGACTAGGTTTTCCCGGCCAAATAGTATCATTCGTAAAGCAGGGCTAACAAGTAGACAAGTCTTGCGTTTGCACGCAGCCGTTAGGAAATTTTTTAAGTCGGGTAAGTGAATCCGAACCTACAAACTCCCACAGACCTAAAAGCCCTAAATTTATCGCAAGAAACAACGAGGAACCGTCAGTCCTAAAGAAAAGAACAGGAAGCTGAAAACTATACAGAGAAACGAAGAAGGAGAAGAAAGTGCCTTCGAAGATGCGGTTCGGCGAGCAGCCCCGTCGTTGCCTCCCACCTCCGGTACTCCTCGCCCAACTATAGATGCGACGGAACGCGGAGGCGCTCACGGCGTGGGAAACAAAAATAAAACCCTAAGTCAGGTCATGTTAAATTTTGTCTCTCGCTCCTCCATTTTCGTGGAATATAAAATGAGGCCACGTAGACGAAAAATAAAAATGAAGCTACCTATTTTCATCAATTGGGGTTTAAAAAAAATAATATATTAAAATGTGTCTAAAAAAATTCTTTTATTCGAATATTATTATATCTAATTTTAATTACAAATTATTTTAAGCAAAAGCAACCAATCAATTTATTTTATATTATAATATTTATAATTAAAACCGACTATATTATAATAAATAAATTTAGTAAAAATTGATACGCTTATAATAATTTTAATTAAAACTCCTTATATTTCCATCTTAGATTTTGTTTAATTCAGTGGTAAAAATATGATTTATTCACCCCAACGTCCCTATCAATTCGTCCTTAGATTAATACAGAATAAGTATTGATCATGTCTGGTAGGTGAGTAGATGGACATCAGGTACGTCACCTCACCAACTCAGAAGAAGAGTGCTGATCGGGAGTCTGCGCACACGTAGACGAGCCAACACGTTAGTGCACCAAACAGGGATCGCTGCGCCTTGTTTGGTATTCCAACGCTCAAGTTAGCCCAAATTATCACAGATATCGAGGAGGAAATATTTTAGCAGCGTAACAGTATAAAACAGTAATTGCCCGTACCTTAGGCCTCTGTGAGAGGCCTATTTATACCCGAAGAAGCTAGGGTTTGTGAGGACAGATGTCATCGCTGTGTTAATCCCCTTCTTTATTGGGCTTGGGTTACTATGGGCTGCGCTGATTACGGTCGCCACGTGTCTTTGCCGGATAGGCTTTGTAGCTTTTAAGGAATATTCTCTGACAGACAGTTACGCTACACGACAGAGGACCTTTGTCTTCTTTGGTCGGTCGGCTTATATTGGCACGGTGCTCAATCGGACAGTCCGACCGGTTTTAGGCCTTGGCGATTGAGCTAACGCCGATTGACTCATTTGCAAGTAGAGGACTGATGCTCGGGCGGTCTTTGATTGAATTCTTTTCGATTGGAGGATATTGTTGGAAATCGTACTCCCAGAATCTCATAGTGATACCACCACGGTCCCCAGATTAAAATTTCACCAAGAAAAATTAATCCATAAATAGAGTTAGGTTTAAGAATAACAA
>JBBPFQ011068219.1:0-10297 GCA_037974815.1 Kaempferia elegans | reverse complement strand
ATTAACTAAAGCTTCAACTTTTCATAGAGGAATAACAAATTAGTCAAAATGTAGGGCACATAAATTTTATTTACCTATGGTTTATTCAGGTTCTGTCGCCTCTATGCTATTTGCCTTTAACGTCGACGGATATAGTTTAGGGACGAAGCTGGGGAGTGCGTCGACAATGGTTAGAAGTCGCGGAGGTGGAGTGCGTCGCCGAGGTTTGGAGTCGGGGAGTGATGCGTTTGACGTTGGAGAGAAAGGAGCAGTTTTACGTTTTAAATCCAAACGAGGGTAATATGATATTTTCACTAGGGTTAGGGAGTTGAAACAGATTTATTCGTTGCATCAGGTATTGGAAATGAACTTGTACTGTCACGAGGACTAAATGTAAACTTTGACTTCTTATCAGGGATTTAAAGACAATTTCCTATTAATTTAATTTCACCAATTTCCAAGTTGCGAAGAAAACCTGTATACCCATAAGAAAAAAAAGTTAAGTTTCATTGTACTACAATGACAATGATTTTATCTACGATAAGTTTATTACTTTGACATAGTATTTATTACTTGACTTTTTTTACTCTACTTTATTTCTAAACCTTTGGTAAATCAAACAACATTATTGATAATTATATTATATAAATTAAATAACAATATTAAAGTGACTAAATTAATTTTCATTCTAATCTACAATCAAACTCAGTCGTGTTGTTACACCCTAAATGAAACACCATCTTATACTTCCGTCATTAATTTCGTTGTTATATATTAATCAATTTTCTTGTATTGTAGGATGTCACGTCAGAAGCCACTCAGTCTATTTATTTGTGTAACGAAAATATGGGCCCGCATTCATTCACGCCGAACTAGTCCGATTAGCAGAGAGCGGGATACCTGAAAAAAAATAATTAAAGCTACTTTAGAGGTACACATGGGAATAATTTAAGTAGATGGTCAATCAATGGGACCCATAGATTTCTAGGAAAATTGAGTTTGATGATCCACTCAACATTATTTAAGGCTCAACGATATCTTTTCTGTTTCCATTTAGATTTGCATTATTCTAGCTAGATGACTAGGTCTAGCTTACTAGTTCGGTTCGACTTCTAAAAGGTGGTTAAGCTTAGTCGAGCAAGCTCATTAAGTGGTGTGTGGTTCGAAAGTCATGGTAACATTTGTTCTATAGATAGAGGTTGACTTGCTCATTAATGCAAACTTAGAATTCATATTACTTTTGCTAGATGATGAGGTCACGGCTATAGTTTGAAGATATGGTTTGGTTAGTCCATTAGTGGTTGATTTGGAGTGAGTTTTTGTCATGATCTCCTTTCATGGTCATTTAATTCTAAATGAGTAAAATATTGATCACAATGGTGGGCATTGACTTTAGGAGCTGACCATGCAATCACATGGAAGAAAGAAAAAGATTTGAAGAAACAAAGTCCAAATTGGGGAAGAGGAAGAGAACGAAGTCAACTTGCTTGTCATTACCAATTAAGCACAGTTTGAGGTGGGCGATGACTAGATTCTCTCAATAGCATTCGATGCGTTTGACTTGATACTATAATTAAGACAGGTGAGATCTTCTGGTCTTAAATCAGAAGGTTGTTAGATTAATTAGATTAGGAAGAATTAACACATAAATCTCTGATCTAATATAATAATTTTTCTAATTTAGACTAGAAAAGGATCACAGAAAAAGAATAAGAAAATCCCATCTGTAATTATGGAATTTGAAGAGGGGTGTGCAAAAGGACAAGAAGCAAGATTACAGCGAGAAGACTACTTCGAAAAGTCAAACTCGTTGTCACTAATGGGTCGTTGGCCATCGAGTGCTCGATCGAAGTCAACCCGGTAGATATCTCTACGTAACTCGAGTACGTAATTAATTATAGCGAGGGATTAATTGAATTCATCGAGTAGGAGGGTGTCAACTGCAAAATGCCCACGCCTTCTGTCTGTGAGACTGTGACGGGTGGAAGGTGGGTCCGGTGCTTTAGTGGGCAATTTGCACGCCAAGACAATCCGGGCCCACGTTGACTTACGACAGAGAGGTCCTAAGCATGACGTCACCTTTTATTTCAGTGCCTTCGAGATTTTGTCCTCCGTTAAAAAGACAATTTACTCGAAACACTCCACTTTTTTAATATTAACAAAAAAAGGCTCTCTATTTCCAACATCATCAGATCTTATCTTACCTCCGTTCATTAATATCGATAATTAAAGGATAATAACTTGTTCTCAAGTCAACCAATGCTTTTCATAAAAGATCTCTATGATCTCTGGGCAAACTTTTTTTTGGCATCGTGATAAATGTTCTATTTCTTTCATTCAAAAAGAAATCTTTTACATGGCTTAGCTTCCTTCTCAAGATCATGTGTATCTAGACCACTTCTTACTAATCATGAAAATTTATAAAAAGGAAAAAAAGCTGGTTTACCTGTTTCTTGTGTGATTCGCTCTTTCTCTCAAAGTAGGGCAGCTTTCCTTTTTCCCCCTTCCTTTTTTCTTTATTTTTCTACCTTTTTTTTGTTTTCTGGTTTAGGAAAGCACGGTTAATGAGAGACTGTACTGTACTCTGCTCTGCACCTCTACTTTGAATCCATTAAAGTAAAAGAAACTGCATCATATTCCTTTCTGCCCAAGTAAATATAAAGAACAATCCAGCAGAACATATATGTGAGTACACTATATCCATGAGCTAAGATTTGTAATTAATTGAATTCTACAGAGTAAAGTGAAAAACATAGCAAAGACTTATAATGGTCATCATTTTTATTCCTTTGGCTTCAGCTTCCTCTTGAAGGTTCCAATATATACGTATATCAAACCCTCGATCAATCCTCCGATATTCTCTCCATCAACCCTAACAACAAGCCTCCTTCGATTCCCACGCAACCGGCAAGGAGCCAAGAGAAAAAGCAGCTCACGGCGAGCACAAAATGATGAGCAACGGAGGCAGATCATGCAGTTGGTGGAGCACCGCCACTGCAACTGATCAGTTGGGCAGCGAAGCTAAAACGCATCTCCAGTCCTGTGATGAGTCCTCAGGATCAGCTTCTGGCAGCTCCATCACCTTCCAAGAAGTCGCCCCTCATTCTTTCATCGATTCCTCCATCTCCTGGACGCAAGCCTTACTGTACGTGATCTTGGTCATCTATGCTCGCGTCGCGTGGTGTTTGATTGATTTCATGCATGTTGTATGTGATGCAGTTTTCTGAAATATACACACATATATATATGTATATACAGGAATGGCGAAAGGCCTGAGACTTTTCTGTCCATGCTGCAAGATCAAGAACTGGGTTCGAGAGCTTGCATCGACAAGCATGATTCTCCCATGGTTTCTGCCATGGACAATAATTTTTTGTTCCAACAATATAGTTCCAGCCCTGGTGATGCATCGATTCATCACAGCAGTATTAATCCAATTAGCTCTTATGGATCATGGCCTAAGCCTCTTCTAAGCCAAGAGGTAAATAACCAGCTGCAGCTCATCGCCGGCAACACTTCTCCATGGTGTAATATTAACACATCAACTGGTACTGATCATGGCAATTCGATCTTCCATCCTCCGACTCTAGCTTCCAAAACTGCTACTTGTGGCCGCAAGGTAAATATATATAGATATATATATTTTTTAATTTATTCGGATAAATAAGTATATATGTTATTGTGATTTTGGAACCTTTATCAATTTTGTTTTCGTGTTAATTCATAGATGATCAGTTCAGTAACTCATGACGCATGCTCTTCTTCCTCCGCCAAGAAAACTGGAGGCGATCAGAAAAGGCCGCGGGTGGAGGCGGCTTGTAGTTCTTCGCCATTACCGCCCTTTAAGGTACGGCCAGTTGATAAGATTTCCGTAGATTATGATTCATCATGCAGCTTTAGATCTCTTTGCTTTTGTACTATCTTGAGTCTTTTAATATGAAGGTGAGGAAGGAGAAGTTGGGGGACAGAGTCACTGCCCTTCAGCAACTAGTTTCACCTTTTGGAAAGGTATATATATTCCCTTTAATTAACTCGATCGAGAACAAATTATGAATCTTTCTTTATTACATTGATTTCAGACCGACACTGCATCAGTTCTCCAAGAAGCCATCGATTACATCAAGTTCCTCCATGATCAAGTCGGCGTAAGCACTGCCATTTATGTCAATCAACTTCCAATATTTATAGTTCATATGATCGCTAACTTTATATGTATTTGTTCGATCCAACTTTAGGTTCTGAGTAGTCCCTACTTCAAAGATGGGCTTCCCAATAAGCATAAGCAGCTGCCAAACTTAATGCAGATGATCGACGAGCAGCAGCCGGAGAACTGTGATGCCGCGAAGCAGCTAGCTGACCTGAGAAGCCGAGGGCTGTGCTTGGTTCCGATCAGCGGCACGTACCCTGTGGCCGGCGAGACGGGCGGTGATTTCTGGCACCCTACTGCAGCTTTGTTCGGAGGAAGTTTCAGATAGAGCATGCATGCTTGCCAGCAGGAGCTGAAGCAGATGAAACTGATTAAGATAGCATTAATTAATAGTTAACCGTGTTTAAGTTTAGCATTTGTAGACGATGAAGAACTAAATTTGTAATTGCAGTGGTGAAAAATGGGAACAGGTGCTAAATTTGGCTGGAAAGTCGAGTGATTGCTGAATTTAGCAGAGGGGAGATGAGGGAGGAGGAAATGGGTGGGTTCCTGTTCCTGTTTTTGAATTTGATGCAGTAAGTGGTTGGCACAGACTACACACCACTTCAAATTTAATATGTTAAGGAATAAATAATCAATTGAGCATACAAAATTTTGTTATTTGTTTTTTAAAATATTTTTGTTTACTTTGTATCTTGACTTTTGAGTTGTTTATGTGGTATGAGGGTAGTGGAATGTATGTCAGACAAAAGACATTGGTTATTGGGTTCTCAATCATCTTGTTTTCTGGCAGAAAATTTGGGTGGAGGACAGAAAAACATTTTGGATTTGTTTTTAGTTTTCCTTTAAAAAAGACATATTGTATGAATAAAATTTACTTTTAGAGCAATTTCAATCGGTGTCCAATTACACCATTTTAATATAATTTGGGCATCAAAGTTTCTCCAATGCAATTTCCATTTTTTACACTAAAATGGTGCAAGTGTATTTTTTTTAAATATTTTTTCTGATTTTTTAATATATTATAATATTAAATTTATAATTAAAATATTCCTAAATATTATAAATTAATATTATTTAATTGAATTTATTATGTAAATTTTGTTTATTATAAAATTATATTAGTTATTAACATTAATAGTAATATTTTAAATATTTATTATATTATTTAATTTATAAATATTTTAAAATTTATAATATTAATAATTTCATAACAAACACATAATTAAACATTTAAAATTTTAAAATACATAAACATAAAATACATAACATATAGTCCAACATACATAACATAAACAAAAAATTAGTTATTGTGTACTATAAAATTATTAATTTTAATAATTATTATTATTATAAAAAAATTAACAAATTAATATGTATGTTGAATAATAAATTATAAGATGTATTAAAGAATATTTTATAGAATATTCATTTTAGTGTAGGAAATGTTATGTATTGGTTGGAGTTGGAAAAATATTTGGTGCTGGAATGACACTAAATTGGTGTAAAAAATACACCAAAATGGTATTTGTGGCTGGAGATGGTCTTACACGCAAAATAGGAAACCCTTTATCTTCTTCAAAATCCAAAAAAATGTGTGTGTATATATATATATATATATATATATATATTTTTTGTTTGAAGATGAACAATATACATTTTATTTTTGAGAGATTGAACAAAATGCATGTTTAGTTATAAATTATAATCATCTAGGTCAATGAGCTTCTTGTATCATTCATCATCTGTTCTCTTTGTTACTCATTTCATCCACTCCCCATTTAAGGCCAAAACTTTAATCAAATAATTAAATTGTCTCTTAATCTTAAGTTTTTGATAAAAGGACCTAATTAAAATACAATATTATAGCAAATTGGGCTGATGCTCAATGAAGGGCTCTCGTTTAGATCTGGGCTCCGTTGGGTTTGGGCCAGATTTTCTTCAAATTGGGCCCACCCCGCGTTGTGGGAGAAGAATTGCCAGGCCCGGTTGGTTCACCTCGAGTCAATCTCGGACTCTCTCCTCTCTCCGACGGACTGTCTCTCCCGGCGCCCTTTCTTCCTTCGGAAGTAGACGAGGGTTTTCTGCAGCAGAACGGCAGCAAGCCCGTCGAGTGAGCTCTGCGGCGAGCAGTAAACGATCGGAAGCTACCCTGCTCGGTGCAGGTAAGATCTGCCCCTCCTCGTCTTGTTTGGATTTACAGTACCCGTCATTTTCTTCGACGTGAGTCTGCCCTTGCGTTTAGGTGATCCGCAGGATCCTTTTCTCCTAAATCTTGATTTAATTATTATGAATATGGGATTTGGACCGACGTGTGCTGTCGTGCTCTTTTAATCAGAATTGATAATCATTTTGTGGGAAGGATCATCCTTCCTCGATCCTAGAATATTGTTAGTGACTTCAGAAGAAGTTTTAAGGAAAAGGAATGGAACTTCATTAGGTTCTGTTACTGCAGATCTTAGGGTAGTGATTAGTAAATATTATTCGTTGACGTTGATTCTATTCCTGGTTTTGTGTGAGCTGATTTACAAGGATCAATCCTTGTTTAGTTCTTATCCTCTTCTTCTAATGACAATACGAACATGTAAACAAGGAGAAAAGAGGGTGGTTTGTTTTGCAACACTTCAATTGTCCGTTCGTCACCAGGAAATTGTAAATGCTATGTGCATACAATTCTCATATTGAATACAACCTCTAAACTGCAAGAATCAAGATGTGTGAATGGAATCCAATTGTCTTCTCCTAATCCTTAATCTAGCATCAGTTTTTAAAGTTGTACAGATTAGATTTCCTTTCTCCCCTTCTGTTTCCTTTATTGTTAGAAGGGTTGTATCTGTTATAGAAAAGGGTGGAAAGGGCAGAGGAGGATCAATGAAAACATTAGTAAGAGTTGAACTTATTAGAAAAAAGTGGAAAGGGTAGAGAGTGAAAACATTAGTTAATGTAATAAAAGAAATGATATAATTGATTTTAAAGGTACTAGTCAGATAGCTTTGTATAGAACTCAAAATGGAAGGACAAGGTTCATGTAAACCATAGCTGCCCCCTAATGATTGAGACAGCCCAACTTGATGAAGAAGATGATGATTATCAGAAGTATATATATCGCCTTGCAGAAAATTGCTGTGTATATAATGTCTGACCCTAAATTTCCATTTTTGATTTAATAAATTAATATCATGGTTGATGCAGTATATTGGTGTGACATGTTGTATTTTGACCAAAGATGATATGTGGTTTCACATTTTATGCAATATTATAAGCATTCCTGAACATGTTATAGTAGGTGCAAGTATGTTCATGCTATATTTCTTAGCAATTTTATGAAGTGTGATAATCTCATCAGACATTGAAAAGATATTACAGGTAAGCTTGAAGCTGCAATGCACCGTGTGGGCAGTGCAGGTAACACCTCCAATTCATCACGTCCTCGGAAGGAGAAGCGCTTGACATATGTACTGAATGATGCAGATAGCACGAAGGTCTCCATTAGATTCTTGTTGTCCTTGCAACTTGTATATGATGTTCCTGATCTGCTGTTCCATGATATATTTTGTATTTTTACATCAAAAATATTGTTTCATTCAAATTATTGCATTTGTATGCAGCATTGTGCAGGTATTAATTGTTTGGCTGTCCTGAACTCCACAACTTCTGGTGGTTGTGATTATCTTTTCACGGGGAGCAGAGATGGGACATTGAAAAGATGGGCTTTAAGCAAAAATGATGTTACCTATTCGGCTACATTTGAGTCCCATGTTGATTGGGTATTTTCCGTTAAACTTAATTGTTCTTTCTTTGTTTTTCGTTTTTCCTTGTAACGTATCTATCTCATCTTTTCCTGTAGAAAACTTGCTAGCTTAATAACAATAAAACCAATACTAACATTGTTGGTCCTTAAGATTCCTTTAGTTGCATTAAATAATGAACTGAGTAACTACTCCAAGATAACCTCATAAAAAAAGTAAATACCAAGAATTTGACTACATACTCTGCGGTATTTGTTGCCAAAGGGAACTGTGTAGTTAATCTCACTTGCATTTTATTGAATTCTATATTATGTAGACTTTTCATTTGTCAGTTTGTTTTATAACTGGTACAATCGTTCCTAATACATCAGGGGCATGTGGATTTGATTATTATCGTAGTAATTAATGTAACAGTAGCGGTATCAGTATACCTTTGGCGTATATAAAGTCAATTCAGGTATATCATATAAATACTTTATCACCGGTGAAATCTGGATGTAGGAATAGCTTAGTAGATCTGTAATGCAAAATCTGTGTAAAAGCTCTAGTTTCTATTTGCATATGCAATTAGCAATTTAACCAAGATTCTCTTTCAGCATTTAAACAAAATCTCATAGGGTTATTTTAGTTTACTTTACCTTTATTTAATCTGCAGCTGTTATACAGGTTAATGATGCAGTTATGGCTGGTAGCAACCTTGTCTCATGTTCTTCAGACACTACCCTGAAGGTTATTCATTTAGAAATGGTTATTATTGATGCAGAGAGATTAGTCTATTTTAACTCGTCCTTTTCTTTTTTCCACAGATATGGAACCCCTTGTCTGATGGTGTTTGCACTAGAACTCTTCGTCAACATTCTGACTATGTCATTTGTCTTGCTGCTGCTGAGAAAAATGTATTGCATTTAACTTTTTTTAACTGTGAAAGTAGCTCAGTTTGTTTTCTGTTGGATCTTATATACTTTTGTTCCATACACTCCCGTATTGAAGTATCTGATTCATTTTCTACTTTTAACTGTGTTAGAGCAATATAGTTGCCTCTGCGGGGCTTGGTGGGGAGGTTTTCATCTGGGACATTGATGCAGCTCTCCTTCCAGTTGCAAAGTCTGTTGATTCAAAAGAAGATGAACATTCCAATGGGAATGTGGGACCTCCAATGTCAAGCCTACGGGGCATCAATGTGGGAAACAACATATCTTTTCATAACAATCAGTCTAGTGGATATTGTCCAACTGCTGCCAAAGGCCATAAGGAGTCAGTTTATGCCTTAGCAATGAATGATAGTGGGACCTTGCTTGTTTCTGGTGGAACTGAGAAGGTGCTCAAATTCTAAATCCACATATTCCACATCTAAATCATGGAAAAGAGACTTTTCCAAATGTGAATATTGTGATATTTATTTACCTACCTATTGATTTTCTATAGGTTATACGGGTTTGGGACTCAAGATCTGGTTCAAAAGTTTTGAAGCTTAGAGGGCATACTGACAACATCAGGGCTTTGCTTCTCGATTCCACGGGAAGGTGTATACTTTTTTCCCTCTGCTAAGACCAACAAAATTATGTTTCTCATCCTTTTGCTCTGGTGTTATGATCTATTTATGCATTTCAGTTGGATTCTTGTGAATGTTTCATCCATGATCCAACATTAACTAGAATATGCATTAATACGTTTCTGCAGGTATTTTCTTCTAGATTTTCTTAAACTATACCAATGTCAAATTGGGTCTATGATACTTGGCTTCTCCATGAGTCCAATTATTCATGCTATTGCAAAGCAAGGAAACTCTCTTTTTCTGGAATTTGTAAAAAGTTCTGAATCTATTTCACTTTAGTAGCCAAACTTCCAACTAGTTTTAAACCTTTTTTTTTGTGTAATTGGAGACACTTGATGTTACTCTCTTGTTTCAAGAATTATTGTTTACCATCAATTATGAAAAATTGTTTATTAATCTTCATTGCAGGTTCTGCCTATCAGGGTCATCTGATTCAATGATCCGGTAGAAATATCCTCATTCTAAACACTCTTACAATTCGGTTTGGATTTCAAGCATCAAACTCATTTCATTGTTTTTTTAATTCATGGATTATCTATCAATAAATTATTGTGCTTTATCCTTAGTTAGCCTTTGTTGTTTTCTGTAGTCTATGGGATCTTGGTCAGCAACGTTGTGTGCATTCTTATGCTGTCCATACTGATTCTGTATGGGCTCTTGCTAGTAATCCAGCATTCACGCATGTTTATAGTGGTGGGAGAGACCAATCTGTAAGTATAGTAATTCTCTTCGCCTGTCCTTTATAAAGATGGATTTATCTGTTCGCTAATCTGCACATGTTGTTTGATTCTGTTTTTATCAGTTGTACCTGACAGACTTGTCTACCAGAGAAAGCCTTTTGCTTTACACAAAAGAAGAACACCCTAT
>JBBPFQ011068112.1:0-10297 GCA_037974815.1 Kaempferia elegans | reverse complement strand
AGCAGAAGGATAAAGTTTTATCTGACAGATAAAACTTTATCCGCTAAGGCGCCTTCAACCCTCTTGAAGGCTCCCCCAGCCCGACGAATTCAGTTTTGAAGGTCCTATATAAGGGTCATTTTAGCTAGAAAATAGAGACAACTTGTACACAACTTCTTTACTGCCTTCCTAGTTTCTGTCTGAGCTTTTAATAGTCTGTAAAAGGCTTCTCCGCCTACAACGAACGAGTTTATAATGAGCCTTTCAACCGCCTTGGATTAACAACCACATAGGTTGTAACCAAGTAACTCTGAGTCTCTGTCTTTTTATTTATATTTTCTTTTATTGAAGTTGTGCTGCTCTAACTTGGAATCCTGCTAGATAGCTCAAGATAATTCTTAATTTGAAGGTTAACGACCTCCATCTACCGGTCCGAACCGATCTAACACCATGTGAATTTAATTGGATTTAATCAAAACATGTAAACTTAATACTACATATCTCTCTTATCTCCACTTAATACTATGTGCTCACTCTCCTTTTCATTGATCTCAAAGTTAATTGCTAAAAAATGTTCATAATATTAGTGGAGTTACTTCACAGGTAGGCATATAGTCATTTTAGTTAGGTTTTGTCTATATTTTACTCTAACATTGTTATAGTTCACGCGCAACAAGTGAAGCTAGCGTCGCGGCAAGCCTAACTCATATGGGATGTGACAACATGGTATCAGAGCTTAGGTTTAAGGGTGTGTCAGACCAGGTAGAGTTAGAGATATTCGGTGCATATGCATACCCAGTATAATTTCTAAATGACGGTGGCGATGGGGCTAACTAGAGTTAGGTTTAGTGGCGTGGATCAAATTGCTCCGATACCATATAGAAACTATTGAGAGAGAACATATATTCTTATATTCCTCAAGAATTAATACATAACAGATTTCTATACAAAATATAAACCTAAAACAAATAAAGAATTGTACAAGGAAAAGAAAAATAATATACAAAATAAATAAAGGATACATATATCATAATAAATGCACAATAAATAAAGGATATAACCCAATAAGTTATGGTTTTCTTTAGTGAAGTATGAATACCACGTACAAAAGATATTCTAGAAAAGATATTCTAGAAATTAGGTGTGTTCTTGATATAAAAAAGATATTCCGGAAATTAGATGTGTCCTAGAACTCTCCAATTGTCCAATCCCCCATAATTACTAATTAATTTCCTTCGACTCAAATCCTTGAATCCAAATTAATATTAGAAATAATAATAGTACTACTAAATAGTAAGTTTGTTAGGGATCTCCGCCTTGTAATGCAAAGTTATAATGACTCACGATAAGAGAACTTGTATATAAATAACAAACCATCCAAATGAAGCAAAGCAAAGCAAAATTTTAAGCACCAACTAAGAATTTGTAGCCCATCCATCCATCCATCCATCCATCCATGGCGGCACACTTGCTCCTATTCCATGGCTTCAATCACTCATTCATTCCATTTTCCTCCTCTTCGTCGATCAACTGCGTCCCCCCGAGAGCATCTACTTCTTCGCACAGGCAGTGTCTAATACCGAAAAACAAACCTTCTCTGATGGTTTCTTGCTTGACGAAGAGAAACTCTGGGAGGAACACCAAGGCATTCGCTTCCATCCCTCACTTGAGGTTGATATATTGATGTGTATACTTTTTGCACGTACGTGTTGATAATTTAACATCTTATTAGTCATCATGTTTTAACTTGGTCTATTTATTCATAGGACGGAGAAATTTTTTGAGCTCGAGCTTAAAGTCAGAGATTATGAACTCGATCAATTTGGATACGTTGACAATACGGTGTATGCCAACTACTGCCAACACGGTAAATTTTTGTTCCAAAACTTAACAAAGCGGCTAATAGTAATGCGTGTATATATATATATATAAATAATGTGTGTGTGTGTATCGATTTGTATTTGGGCAGCTCAACACGAGTTTCTGGGATCCATCGGAATCAATGCAGATGCGGTAGCTCGAACCGGGAATTCTCTTGCAATCACCGAGATGAGCATCCAGTACATCTCTCCGTTAAGAGTAAGTGCATAACTATTTTCAAGCAAATTATGATAGAATTTATTCGATAGGGAGACGAATCAATAAAAGATTTTTCCTGGCCAATATCAGAGCCATGATAAATTTATTGTGAGAGTTAAGCTCATGGGGATATCGACTACACGAATACTGTCGGAACAATCCATCTACAAATTGCCTGATTTTGAGGTACGCTAGAACCAATTTTGTTTTCTAAGCTCTATTTGGCTTAGTTTTTTTTTGTGATAATTCTTGTGTTCGATGGATCGTGGTGATCGTTTTTCAGCTGATAGTGAAAGGAGTTACAACTACCGTTTGCCTCGACAAAAGAAATAGACCGACTCGTGTGCCGAACCAGTTTTCATCAAAGTTACTAGAGTTTTTCTCGATGGAATAAGTGGCAAATGCTTGTACATGTTTTGTTGTTCAGCCACAGTATGATTATTATGGTGCTCTATAGTTCAGGGACTTGATAGATTCATTTCATCTGATGGTTCCATGTTTGATCTTAATCCACATTTTATTATGAGAATTCAAATTTGGACCATAACTACTATTTACAATTTATGGTTTTATTATTCTATACAAATGAATCTCATAACGAACCAGAAACCCTTGAAGTGATATCGTTGGCGATACTTCTTGGATGGTTCTTCGAGTCTTCATCGCTATCCTTATTCATATGAAATATTTTACATGTAGATCAATGACCGCCGCCATCTCAGATACTACCTGATACCATTGCGTCGCTCATAGCTTTGGGGCCGACACAGGTCCTCGACACGGATTCAAACAACTTTTCAATCTCTGGTGAACATCTTGTGAATGAACAATTCCAAAAGTCATACCGCTGGTTCTGAATGCATTGCATATAGGCAATAATTAGTAAATATAGATATACAAGATGAGATTGTACGAGGGTTGCCTAACAGAATCGAACTGTAAACAAAAATAATAAATACCCTGATCAGTTCGATGAAAGTGATGAGTAAGCCCCAGGGATGGGGACGACTAACAATCATTCGCTCCAACAGCACTCGAGTAATTTGCTCCTGTATGCTGCTATCCTGCAATTATATGGGGAAAAGGAGCTATCATCTCTTGGTAAAACCTATCAAAAAGAGCTTCGAAAAGCATTACAGCAATAAGGAATATAAAGGTACTACTTGGTCCATAAAAAGTAGATTGATCTTGTACGATAGTGGTAAACTGGTAATAGGCTGTAAGATAGTAGAATCTAATTAAAACATTTTTAAAAATAATTACTAACATTTAAAATTTATCATAGCTAGTATTTTCTTGTGTTGATGTGAAAAATCACAGGTTGTTGATGACGATAATGCTTTGAAAAACATTGTTACTAATTGACATAGGTACAACGGATCTCTGACAAAATAGAGTAAATTTAAAATCCCCCTTCCCACATGTTTGTGTTATCACAATTACAACTTCAAACACAATTTTCTTTTTCAAGTCGCATTGAAGTGTTCGAACTGTCCCTAGTGGTGTGTTAATGCTGTTGTAGTTTCCACATTCTCTTATCCTCCGTTCACCTCAAAATTTTGCTAACCACCTATCTTAGGTGTTAGAAAGTCTATAAGTCTTATATGGCTTTTTCCTAGTTCTCATATTTCTGCTTTACAATATTAGAGGTTGCTACACCTAGGGAAGGATAAGAGGTGAGAGGGGTAAAGGATAAAATAATAAAAAGGCAATGCAGCCCTCCTTGTTTTGCTTGATGGAAAGGAAGTAAGAAAATGGTGCCAGATTTCAATCAGCCACTACCATCATGCAATCAGCTTATCATCTGTTTGATGCCGAAGGAATATATAGCGAGTAAATTTTATGTGATTTTCTACATTTTCTTTCAGGCTCCTTCCTTTTTCTCTTAATGAAGTAATCAAATCCCTTAATCTTTACTAGTAGTCCTATTTTGAAACGCTAGTTTAATCAGAAGTTAACAAAAAACAAAGAAATGGTTTATCAAATAAGCATATGGAAACAATAAGAGTAAAAGAAGGCCATTAAACTATTAAGAAGAAAAGAAAATGAAATAGCAAATCCTAACCTGTTTGGACTCAGCAAATAAGTACAGCAGGACAAAAGAAAAGTAATGTGTGTGGTTGTTCGGGTATCGCAGTTGATTAGCGATTGCATTTAGTAACAGGTAACGTCCTTCTGAGTCCAGGTTATTTATTAAACTCTGAAAGATTTCCCTTGGCGTGCTAACTAGGTAAAGATCCAATGGACCATTGTGATTCACTTGTTGGGTGGATGCAGTAGACTTGTGCTGCAGTAATTGTGTAGCCTGTACCACAAATTTTAAAAAAAAAAATTAGTCATAAAGGTAAAGAAAAACAAGCATAGACAGTCTGACCCATCAAAATTTAAAAGTGCAAGTACATATTAAACACAAAAAATAACTCAGGACCAAGAGTTTGCTTTACAATCTGATCCTTCTTCTGCAAGCCAAATTTTGAAAAGAATGGCCTGGGATGAGTAATTAACTTATAGGAATATACTAGATATGAAGATGCCTAACATAGTGTGTGTTCAGTTTAAGCAAATATAATAAATCAATAAAATGATAAGGCAAGGGATCATTTAGTTTAAGCAAGGGTTCACTGATATGATGTGTAGAGGATTGCTATTAGATGCTTTAAATAGAAATTATGTGACACTTGATTCAGCTTGTTAAGATTCAAGTACAAAAGCCTTGACAAAAAACTAGATAATTTAACCATGTGTATTCTCCTAATATATATTATTAACGCATATTGAAAGGACAGCTAAAGTAATTTATAGTATCCATTTTTTATAAAAAAAACTTTTTGCGAGAATAGATAGAAAGAGCCAAGATAAAGTGTTTTTTACTACTTGCATGTATGCAATTACACAGATGGGTACATACTTGGAAAACATTGAAAACAAATCCAACCAATGGAAGAGACAGATTTGCAAACGAGAAGATAATTTATTATATATTTTCAAGAATTAAATAATGGCACAAATACCCTAGACATCAAGTATTACTTGAACTACAAGTATGCAAAGAAACAGTTACCTGCATCCCTATGTAAAGAACAAGTGAGTTGATCAATGGTACATTATAAGGAGTCCCAGCCAGGTTTGCTTCGCTTTGAGAAAGAAGCAATTTAGGAATCAGTTCGCTTATGAATGAGGATACTTCAGATGTCTGCAGCATTACATGAATAGGAGAGGAGATCAATTATACTCGCTACTAACACACGGAAGCAACTTATCAATATCAGGACTTAGTTTGTTAAAAAAGGAGCAATTATAATGACGTTATGAAGAACATAGATCAGAGTTTAGTAATTAGGATAAGAATAAACCAGTTAACCCACTACCTTAAGGTACTCATCAATATCAGCTTTGATTTGTTTTGCTTTTAAAATACTATCTACATCAGAGAGAATACGAGGGGGTTGGCTAATTTCTGGAAGCAGATCGATCTGCAGAAACAAAACAAAAAGCATGCAGATCAGATGCAATTTCTTCATTCTCTCCATCTATGGACCAAGGTATTTGCAAATGATAACAACATTTCATATAACAGCCACCTTTAAGTTGGGAGTTGATGGATCAGGAAGTCGCATATTTCGTGGGAAAGCACTTAGAATGACGTTTCGCATTTGGATGCAACTTGAAGGAATCACATCACAGAAACTGAAGTGATAATCACAGAGGAAGTCAGGAAAATCATGGAGCAGAACAAGAAGCACTCTAAGAGTCCCTTTATATAAAAGTTGCACCTGCAATAATATACACCAGCACAATGATATGAATTAGGTTGTTGCTTTCAAATGTAAATAAAGAAAATAAACAAACAAACAAACCGGTTCTGAAAGTTCAACATTTCTTAAATATGGCTCCATGAACTTGAGTAGATCAACAAGCAAGCGCTGGAAGAATGGCCAACCCTTGGGACCATTGCAGGTGAGCAATTTTGGCATGAAGCTTCTGTGACTCACCAACTCAAGCCATGCAAAGCTAAAAGAGCATGAATCAGAGGAGGAATATAATGATTAAATAATTGAATTATTAAATTGGCCAACTCATGTTATGTCATGGGAATTGCATACATGGATGGAAAAAAAAATCTTTCAAACAATCCCATTTAGTATTAAGATAAAATGGATTCAAAAGTAATAAAATAAGAATATTTCAGAAAAAAAATACTATGCATAAGTCTAGATTGATGCATATCTGATATCTGTCTTTTGCAACTTGTGGCATCAACATATTTCCAAAGCAATTCAATGGAGTATGGGTATCAAATTTAATACTATATATGCAATATCTTGCATTCACATCAAGATGCATACTCTACCGATCTAGTAAGAGACACATCTCTAGCTTAATATCAGGCCAGATCAAGGGTGTCTAGATTCCCTAACAATGGTCATTAGATTGAACATGAAGCTGAGGTGATATGATTCTTGCATCCAATATATGTTTTGTGATGTTAAACTATGAAGGAACAGAGAATTACATTATCCGAATATTTGATTAATGATAATAAATAATAAGTAACACACCTCCAACCAGGAACTTTCAAGGGCTGCAATGCATGGAAAGCATTTGCAAATGATGTCAACACCTGCAGTTATACCTCAATATGAGATAAACCAAGATGTGAGGAGACAAACTCAAAATGAGAAGTTAAAAGCACATTAACATAAAAGCATGAACCTGAAAGTTGACATTATCAACTGTGTCGGGGGTAATTAGATCCAAAAGCCAATTGATAAACAATCTATAATATGGTCTTGGGTTGAAGGAAAGTTTTTTCTCTTCTGCATCCTTTTGGATGGTTCTTATAGTAACAGATAAAATCTGTCCACAAATTAAGTATTGACAAAGTAGTTAACATAAACACCTTGTTAAATGTGGAAACAAAGAGCAAGTTAAAGTGAAGTGTTGAAATTAACCTTCGGAAGCAGAAGAGATTTAGTTGATCCCTGATCCACAGAACAGTACTACATAAATAAAAAAACATCATTTTCCATACAATATGCTAGTATAAGAAAAGCAGTCGCATGATTAAACATGCTGAAGCAGAAGCAAATGAGACAACAATTTACCGGCAAGCGAACATACCTTTAACACAAGAACCACAAACTTCGCATATGAATCAATTGAGAAAAAAGATAGCAGCTGTGGTTGTTCATGCACAACTTTACAATAAGTGACAGCTAACTCCTAAAATATGTTGTGGCAATTAGCAAGGAAAACAACATATGCTAGAAGAAAATTGATGGAAATACTTGTACTACCGTGAACACACGAAAAAAACGGTCTGTGATATCATCACCCTTTAACAAACCATTCTGCTGCAGTTGGGAAACATAATGACTGTAGGTTGATTCATTTGTTGTGGGAAGTTCACAAATCCGGCACCAATCAGTAAAGTAGGTAGCAATCTGCATTGTAACCAAAAGAACTTCAGCAACAACAAGATAATATAAAGGAAGCATCCAGTGACATAAATGATACATCTAACAAGTAGTACCTAGAATTGATAATATAAAAAATTAGTACAGTTTGGACGAAAGTGTCCATATGAATTCTTAAAGAATTAATATAAAAACATTAAAATATCTGTTTGGGCGCAGATTTTGTTCCCATGACAGAACTATACTGCAATGCTGACTGATATTAAAACACAAAATGGCAGCTCTAAACTGATCATAATGGCTTAGGTTTGAGGAATAATTAGTTAACATTTCCTTCTAGGCACAATCTTTTGCTCATTAATCACACACACCCAATAACTCTCTTAAAAAACATTATATCTCCCAATAATTTGTTTCAATAAGGTTATAATTTTGAACTTCCGTGATTTCAAATTATTGTGAATCCTACCAAATTGCAAAAACTTTTGATAAATATTCAGTAAATATTATTGTCAATCGCTGTTAAATTTGTTGTTGAAGCTTGTATAGAGATTACAAAACAAAGGCAATACTAACTTAACTGAGTTTGTAATTGATGCCAACAAACTTATATTTACTTTGTCTTGACTTAACAATGTTTCATACTCAATTTTACTGGATAATAATAAATACTTGAGAATTTTCTCATCATGAAATAGCTTCAAAAAAATTGAAATTAAACCATGAGATTATGCTCATGCTCTTGTCATGATTTCTATAACTAAAATAGCATGCAAATTATAAGTGCTTAGGATAGTAATACAATAATCTCTTTCCCAAACGTTAATCTTGTTTTATATTTGTCTCATCTAGGTATCACCAGCAAGAAATATTTGTAAGAATGATCTCAGTGTATTAAACCTGATACAGCTAGAGATTTAAATATCTAATTAGTGTGTCCCAGACTAAAGAAAACATGTAAGCATCAAGATAATAAACAATGAGTAAAAATTAAATAGGAGCATATTTAGAAATTAACTAGCAACATAATGACAACAATGCTGCCAGATCCAAAAATTATAGGTACATCAACTGAAACAATTTAACTTAACTCAATAGATAAGTAGGGCAGCGAAAGAAGAAAGAATGTTGTCAAAGAGAGATGGAATAGATAAAGCAAGGTGAAAGACACAAAGAAATTACCAACCAAACTGTCATTGCAAATGCAGCCAAACATATCATGTTGCCTGACTGTAAGAGGAATCTGAGGGAGAATAAGAGATCAAGCATAGACAGGGTCACAGAAGAAGCAAGAAAAGGACAGTCAAAAATAGATGGAACAGAGGAAAAGGAAACCAGTAGATGCATATGTAATTATTGTGATCATACAAGTGAGCCGGTAACAGTAAACGGCAAGGTCTACGGATATAAGAAGCACCCTCTGGAGGGCATTTAACTTTAATCTTCACTAGCTTACCAGAGATTCAATCTAACAAAAACACAACATTGTAAGCATAAAAATGAAACAAGAATATGATTGAATACCTGCTCATAGAAACCAGCAGGATCAGCAGGTGATGGTTCATTTGAATCAAGCTCCTCCCTGTTTGTCACGGAAACTACAAAAAGACCCTGCTAAAACAAAGGCTCAGGATGTTGAATGCTGCATATGATGCAAATCAATACACTGCTGAAAATGAGAGCATCAGAACCAAAGCACTTGACGTCTTAATTTATGGAGAAATACCTTCTTATCCTTGAATTGCCTGATCTTCTCTTCTTTGTTCAAAGACAAAGAAGGAGAATTTACATTACTCTTAGCAATCTCAACTAATTGTTGCAATGACTCTGGTGACCCAGGCTTCATAGCCAACTGCAAGAACGTAAATAATATAATGAGAAGTTCCTAAATAATTGTTAAGGAAAATGGTCGGAAGAAAAAATAAAACCTTTGACAAAGCTTCAATGAGATTATATAGCTCTGACATGCTTACACCAGGTTCCTGAATAGCCAAAGTTTGCACAAGGGATATGGCAAACTCAGTTGCAGGCTCTGTAAATGAACACAAAGCTTTAGCCCCCAGCATTCAAAGTAATAAGAAATTTTCAGAACCAATATCAAATTGCCAAAGGCACTAACTAGGCACTTGACCAAAAAAGGAAGACATATTTTCCAAACCACCAAGTTTTTGTTTCATTCCTAATAATGAGAAAGCTGATAAGTAACCAGATAACAAAATGCAAAATTAAAACAGAAATTTTTTTTAAGCTGGTCCTTTAATAATCAAGTTGAAAGATTCAGAAGACATGCATTATCTGCTGTGCTAAAACTGTGAGAAGTGTGACAAGTTGCATTTGAATTCCTATAAAAAGAATAAATTTGAGAGAGAAAATATGTATATCAGAAACACTATGAAACTTAATTTCGCTCAAATTTCAACGTACTGTATGAATATGTTCAAAAGACAATTAGAAATCCAGCACGTCACTTAAAGTACAAGAAATGAGAGAGAGAAAAAAAAAACTATGTATTGGCTATAATAGCATGTAATAAGCTTTCCTGATGGATACAAAGGAATAAAAAAGAATTACAGAAATGAGAAAAACAAACAGATTAACTGTTCAAAAAAGTCAGAGTAAATATAAAGATGGGATAAGGGGGAGAGCGGACACTGCAGAAGAATAGATGATGACAAGACTTGTGGAAAAGAAATTGGGGAACCGAGAGAGAGAGAGAGAGAGAGAGAGAGAGAGAGCGGCAATAACCATATATATATGCAGTAATCGAATTGGTGGCACCAAGTGCTTGAGAAGGTACTTAAAAATTTAGAAGAACAATTCAA
>JBBPFQ011068111.1:0-35756 GCA_037974815.1 Kaempferia elegans | reverse complement strand
TAAGTAAAGTGATGAACCGGATTGTTTTGTTGGTATCGAACGATCTGTACCTATGTAGCTGAAGTCAAGGAGTTCTTGACTCCAAATTCATTGATTAAAGGATTCCAAATTCATTGATTAAAGGAGATTCAAAATCAACTGAAACAACTGAGACCTCAACCCCCTCTTCAATGACTCACATCGACTGCAAATGCCAGATCAACATTCCTGTCTTTCTCTCCTCCCAACCCATCCCCCAGATCAAATAGAATGCACTCACATCGAATTGAAGCTAAACTATCTTCTCTGGTCTACCAGCTAAACTATCTTTTCTGGTCTACCAGCTAAACTATCTTCTCTGGTCTCCCTTGAATCCTTCCCATCTCCAACTCCTAGAAGATCAAACTCACCCCTCTTGGTCTACTCCTTACAGGAATACCTGTATACTCAACTCTTTCTTTTCAACCCCCTCTCGAACTCAAATCAAGGAAAAGACCTCTCCTTATAAGTTACTTCCAACCCCCTCTCGAACTCAAAGAAAAAGTCTCACCCCTCTCTTCTCGCCTATCAACTCAATACCCTATCGTATCCTTCGTCTACCTTATTAGAATACCGTACCCAACCCCTACCTTAGATCCTGTCTAACCCCTATATTATATAAAGAACACTTAGAAAGATCTTCTGTTCTTCCGTTGAGTTGCATCTTTGTTCCCGGACTGGAGGGCATATGTCTTTCTTTCTTTCCGGACTGGAGGGCATCTGTCTGTCTTTCTTTCTGGGCACCTGTCTTTGCAGCTGTCATTTCGCTCTGTTTCTGTACTGTATTTCCTTGCATCTTTCTTTCCGGTCACTACCCGCGCATATGTCTTGATTTCCGGTTGTTTGAACGAGGAAAGAGTCAATGCAAAGGAATAGTATCATGTATTTATGACAGGTGAAAACAAAGAAAGAGCACAGGTACAGAACGAGAAAAGGAGTCAATGCGAAGGAATACGAATGGACAGCAAATTGAGATAGGAAAGGTAACCAGAAAGAGTCAATTGAAGCTGAGGAAAGGGAACCAGAAAGAGTCAATTGAAGCTGAGGAACCAAAGGGGCAGGACTGAGACGAAAGATACCTTAGGAAGGAATCCAAAGGAAAGGAGTAAGCGAACGGAACGAGAGATTGAAAGGAAAGGAACTAAGAAATGCAAAGGTGCAGGACGGGAAGAAAGGGTTGGGCATCTACTTTTGAGAAGTATGGAGTTTAAGTAGAATTGAATTGAAATAAATATATTATAGAAATACAAATATACACCTTGGATAGCTTCAGAGAGCTCAATGAAGCGAAGAGGGAGTTCGAACCAAATGCAACGTATCGATCAAACAACTGAAAGGGATAGGAAGCAAAGAGAGTACTGACTTAGAAGAGCTAAGGTACAGGAAGGGAAGGGCAGGCAGCTGCACCGAATGTATTGAACGACATAGGAGTCAATGCAAAGGAATACAAGAAAAAGGGATAGGAACTGCAGAAAGGGGTTGGGGCTCTCCTTCTAATGTAGGTTACTCAACTGAGAGGTAGAGAGTAGCAAACAATTTATGACAAATCACACCCTTATAAAGAGTGAAAGTCAATGGATCTGAGTTCGCAGAAAGGACGAGATTCAATCATTTGAGCCATCTCTTCCGGTAGCTCATGAATTCAATTCTCTCCCCGCACAGAAGTTCACTATTCTTTCGAAGTGAGGAAAGAAATCTTTGCTTCTGGATTCAGTGTAGTTGTTTGAGCGAGTGGTTGGCTAGTCGCCAGCCACGATGCGAGGTAACTATAATACCTATTCCTACTCCTAAGCTCAATTCCTTTATTTGAACCCCTCAGAAATCACTTCCCATCTCAACGTATCTTTCTTGAACGAAACTCCAACCCTAAGCTCTGTAATTGCTCTCTCTGTCCGGAACACCCTTACTGAAATAGAAGATAAGGGAAAGCTAAAGAGGGTACTCAATTCAATCTAAGTTACTGCGACTGCCAATCCGAGATCAAGATTCATCTCTTTCATTTCATTGCCCCTCATAGGCCTGCTACTGTTGATGCTTCTTTACAAATAGGCTCCCTCAGCAAACAAAATATCTGTTGCACCATAGGTTCCTAGGTATTAACGCCTCCCATAGGTTAAAGATTATCCCTCAGCAAACCAAATATTTGTTGCACACACCTGTTGTATTAAACTAAGAGGTATTGACGCCTACCGAAGATAAAATTGGCTCCCTCATAACTCTCACTTCATTACTATATTATATATGATTCATTTCTTAATCTTAATATAAATTATTATCTTTTTTTCTTTCTTTTTTTCGAAGAATTAGGTTATCAAATCAATCTCTCTTCTCTTCTGTCTGTAGTGAGTGGCAGAGAGCCAGGCTCAATGACACGAGCGGCTGAGAGTCGATATGATTTACTCTTCTTTTCTTGCGTTGCTGGCAGATGTCTTTCTTTGCTGCTGTCGCATCTCTTTCTTTCTTTTCTTTTACCACGCGTATGTGCGGAAATCAATCTTCAAGATGTTTGAACGAGGGTATCCCCTGATAGGCTCGACTGAAAGGTAAGAGTAAATGGCCTAAAGCCATTTACGACTGTTGCTGTGGGGCGAAGAGTAACAAAAGAGCCGACAGGCGAAGGGGTGGCATAAGGGCGGTGACCCCGAAGTGAGTCGTGTAGATAAAGGAAGGGGTAAGCCTGAAGGATTTCTAATCAAGAGAATATAAGGGAAAAAAATACATACTCACTACTTCCAATCCCCTCTACTGGAATCCCCCAACCAATAACCTGATCAAAGACCTGTTCGTTTCCCTATTATCCTTCTGAATCTGCACCTTGCTGACCTTCCTTCTTTATATATATGGGATTTTCAGCCTACTTCCACACCGTAAAAGCAAACCAAAGATCTGTTGCAAACCCAATATCTGTTGCAAACCCAATATCTGTTGCAAACCTGTTAGTTTCGCTTCCGCACCAAGAGGCTCCCTCAGATTTATTAGGCATTTATGCTTCCGTTTCTATTACTATAAGATGTATTTATTACTATAAGATTTATTTATTAGGTAGGGGAATCTCAGCTCAGCGAGGAAAAGTGAGAAGCAAAAGAAAAAGAAGAGAAGATAGATTGATTTGAAACCCGGGTCTGTGTTCTCAGCCCCAGGTATGGCAGCAAACAAAAAAACTGATCCAGGCCAGTATTCCTCTTCAATATGAATCAGCTTCTGCACCTTGCTTCCCTATTCTACTGAATCAGCTTCTGCACCTTGCTTCCCTATTCTACTGAATCAGCTTCTGCACCTATTCCTACTGATTCCGCTTCTGCACCTTGCTTCCCAATCAGTTTCTGCACCTTGCTTCCCAATCTAGTACCTATTATTCCGATAGAGTGAAGGAGCAGCGGCAGAGAGGGTCTCATTAGTCTAGTTCGTGCTCCCGAAGAGGAACGAGCAAAGAAACTGAACTGAGGTGCGTAGCCGAGCGAGATAAGACAGCTGAGTGACCCCAGGCAATGAATGAGGGATAAAGTAGTCTAAATGGTATTTCCCCAAATGTTAAGTAAATAAGTCAACTGGGAGTGCATTTAGTTTTCTATGAATTCACAGAAGGGGACGAGGGACCCCGAACTGCAGCTGACCCAGCTATGGAACATGAGTCGTGAATGGTAAATAGCCATGATAAAAAAGAAAGGAGTAGATGCGGAGTGAGAAACCGCTAGACCGAATAGAGAGGGGGCAATATGCTCGATGTTAGCTTAAATAAAGGAACCAGCTCCACCGGCTAGAGGGACGAGAGTCGCTCGAGTCTTATCGAAAACGAGGGGGACGAGACTACCATGATTGGCAATGCAGCTCAGTGGGGCTTTGAAGCTAACTCGAGAGAAAGCGAGAGGGGTTGAGAGCAGAGATTCCACCACAACTGAAAGAGAATCTGGATCAGGATCCTCAACAGCATCGGCAGAGGGATCTCGGGGGGAAGCTAACTCAACGAAAGCAACCGGCGCATCCACCGAAGCCGGAGAAGGATCGGGATATAGAAATCCTATTTCTGTTAACGTTATCTGCCCGTGTTAGCCCAATTTCTCTTCTCACTTCCCTCTTTTGAAGAAGGGGAAGCGCTATTCTGATCTTGTATGATAGTCGGTCGATCATGGGGCAGAAGTCAGATTCCTCTCCCTAATTCCATCAGAAGAGGGATGCGCGCGACTCTGTCAATAGCCAAGACCTCTTCGAACTTCGCGAAAGATCAAAAAATCACATTTATATTTGAATAAGAATGAAACTGAGCTAGAGGATTGAAACTCAATTCTTTCTTAAATAACAAGTAGTTGGGCTTGGGCACCACTGATTGTAATCTTCGGGAGAAAACTAAATGCACTCCCATTTGATCAATTTAGAAAGATAATCGTTTTTTAGTAGAGAGAAAGTGCGCAACTACGTTTATATAAAGATCTAGTGCAAACAATTTTCTTTCTCTCTTTCGTAAAGTGGATGTCTACAAAGAGCCCTCCGAGAGCCCTGAAAGCCATTCACTCTTCCCATTCACGACTTACGGGCTACGCAATTGTAGATTATCCTCAGGAAAGACCATGACTACTTATTGGGGTTAGATCTTTCGTAGTGTTTTACGAATCCATTCACGCGTAATCTGCTTGAGAGAGTCTGTTTGTTGTTATTGCTAGTAAGAATTTGCTTTTGTGAATCTAAGTCTTTCACGCTCCCCGAAACAATAAACTAAAAACACTCCCGTCGTTATCACGAAGAAAGTTTTCCCGTCAAGTACTAGAAAAGTGATCTTTCCAGTATCGTATCTTCTATAACTCTTAAAAATTGCATTCTGTCGAGCTT
The DNA here is from genome assembly GCA_037974815.1 of Kaempferia elegans. Lineage (NCBI taxonomy): Eukaryota > Viridiplantae > Streptophyta > Magnoliopsida > Zingiberales > Zingiberaceae > Kaempferia > Kaempferia elegans. The sequence goes on along the minus strand of JBBPFQ011068111.1, from coordinate 30,914 downwards.
GAGCAAGATGTTCGGAAATTCATCGTATAATCATATCAAACTTCTCTTTTGCTTTTGGTAGCTATTTCATTCTAGTTTTTCTCTAGTAGGAGCGGGACCCAAAAAGCTGGGCACTATAGGTCACGATGCACATAGTGCAAGACCTGCCCGAGCCGGTAATCTGCAGCTTTGAAAATGAAAAATTTGAATGAATGTGAGACAGAGTGAGTGCAGAGAAAGATTTGATCATTGACGGGGCATCTAACGTTAACTGAAACAGTATTTTTTTCATGCATTTTCTTTGCTCTCTCTAAAAGGTGAAAGATAGAATTTATTTCGACTCAATGCATCTGCGTGAGAGAGAGTCTTTAGGGGCGAAGAGCTGAGACGAAAGGCGAAGGGGCGAAGAGCTGAGACGAAAGGCGAAGGGGCGAACGGAAGCCTGCAACTACTTGACTATGAATCTTCCCTTGCACTTAATAAGGTATTGGCTGGCTCTAACTGAGATAAAGTTGAACTTCCCGTGTTTTGAGCCTAAACTATGTTTTTGCAGGGAAATCCACAACAGAATTTTGCAAAAGTTGAAAAACCCGTCTTTTTCGCCTAAACTCTCTTTTTGCAGGGAAATCGACAACTCAAAAAACGAAAAGTTATAAAACCCGTGTTTTGAGCCTAAACGGAATTTCCATAACCCATGCGGAATCAATATAAATGAGATTTGAACTTCAACAACTTACTTATATTATATTTCAGGAAGGGATAGAAAAATGACACCACTGGAAATGACTTACTATAGATAGCGCCAGCACTTTCCTTAGAATATCCTTCAACTAGTTTACCCTTCCTTCTATCCCCTAAATATCATATATAAGTTGGGTCAGAGTGCCTGTAACTAAGTTCTATTCAAAACGTAGAAAGATCTACCGAAGACTTAGATTCACTAAAGGCAACTGACTTATAAACTGACCTTTTTGGCACGCAATAAATTAAGTTGTATCATCTGCTGGGATCGCTTTTCTTACATTAAGGCATTTAGGGAGATAGTATCTAACGATAGCTCGCAATACCATAATCTAGGGCATACGTAAGGATGGCTCGCTTTACCGTAATTTAGGGTATCCGTAAGGCCCTAAATAATATATAAGTAAGTTGTAGATCTTTCCCTTCCCTCTCACTCTGAATCCCACTGGGATGGGACAGCCTTATCCCATGTGAGACCGATTGGTTATAAGAGAAGAAAGGGACGAGTGAAGATAGACGTGGTCTTTTTTGAATCACTATTCTAGTCTGGTATTGCGATCCCGAAGTCCATTTGCGTGACTATAGCGATCGGTAACGCAATAGAGGCTCGTCTTCGAACCCGGCCGTCTCGATCCCGATTTCGCGTGACTATAGCGATCTGGTAGAGTTCGAACCAAGTCGATTCTTTCTTTCCTTTCCTCCTCCTGAATGAACGACTTGCGGTGCGACTGCTGCTCTTTGGTCGTTCCCTTTCTTTTGTGTTTTCTTTGTTCTTCTTCTATACTCCCAACTTACTTATATTATATTCGGGCAGATATTCGCAATACTATAATCTGCTGAGCTAATGAAATTTCTAGTTTTTTGCTCGCCAGGTCTCAATCCCTCTTTGCTCTCCGCCCAGGTGCCGAGTCAAATGCACCAGAAAGATCTACCAACTTACTTAAACTTACCAACTTACCTTATGGGGCCCTAAATTCCTTAATTAAGAAAAGCGAGCCTAAATTACTTAATATCAGGCGATGCCCTTACATATCGTTCATGGCCATTCAAAACTACGAAAGATCTACCAACTGAGCTATCCCGTACTCGACAGAAGAATGAGTCCTCTGCTCTACGAGCTATCCCGACCATTTCCCTACTCAAGACCAGTTCAGTCTTTAAAGTGGATGTCTCTTCTCTCTAATATGAGGAGCCGACTATTGAATGCAGGAGCGGCGGGAGCGGTGATAAAAGCCACGTCCGCGACTTTCAGCGCTTCAAAAGTCTGTTCTATTTCGTTTCAAATTCTTGTAAGAGTTGTCAACTAAGCTATTCTATTTTCGGGTAGTCTTCGTGTGGAGTGCATGGGACGAGCAGCGGAGAGTCTACCGTCCCATAGAAACTCATCCTATCAGCCAAGCGACAGTGAGCCGTGAAGTCTGAGATCTCTACGAAACGAAAGCAAGAGGAAAGCAAGAGAAGAGATTGATCCAATTGATTGACACGTGAGGCCGGCAGATGAGAGGAGGGCCCTCCCTATGTTAAGTAAGCAGAAGTTCTAGGTCACCGTGTAGTGGGCTTATCATAGTGGTTGACCCGGCTTTCTTTCTATATATAGTATAGCCCCGAGAATCTGAGTTTCTTTTCGTGGTTGGTTTGCTTATCTGATTGCAGAGATCGCGCATGACTCTGCTGCCAGTGATGAATTTCTTTTCTTTTATTTGATTCTTTTGTTCAATTAGAAATGGCTCGGGTAGTCTTCGTCCTAGGCGGAGTGGGGAGGCAGAGAGTTCATCAGAAGCAGCTCCTTTCAAAGGCAGGTGCGGAGCGGTGCGTATCGAGTACCATTGCTTTGCTTGACACGTGACGTAGCGAAACTCAAGAGCCGACGCACGAAACGCTAGGTCACCTCACTATATCCCAATCCCTGGCTTCGTCCTTGGCAGAGGAGCGAGCAAGGCGACGCAAAGAAGAGCGAAATCAAAGCAATCCACGAACTCGCATGCCATTCCGACAGGCAGAGGACAGTTCCCAGGCTCCGGACAAGTAGCGAAGGGCAGTTTCATGTTTGCATCGTACGTCCGGGGTCGATTCATTCAGGAAAGGGGAGCGACTAGCGACGAAGACAGACTCGTCAGAAAGGGGAGCGACTGAAAGCTGTCCTAACTCTTGTGAAACGGTCCTAGGTCCTATATGAAGGCAAAGCTAAGATTGCGCTTGCGCTTAACTGGGTAAAATAGCCGTCGGAGAGCTGTCCTTGCGTAACGTAAGGCGGCAGGCGACAGTTCATTCTCACGGCGGAGGCTCTCAACGGAAGCTACATGCGGCAGTAATCAAATGACCCGAGAGACCGCAAGAAAAGATCCGACAAGAGACCAATTCAGTTCAGCAAAAGCCGCCTATTCTGCAGGAAGCTACATATGGCATCATCCCGAGAGTACAGACTTTCAGTTCATGTTTGGGAAGACCAAAGATCAGAAGAAAGAAAGAATAGAATTCTGTGCCGATGAGATAGGTGCGCTCTGATCTTCCTTCCGTTGATCCTATCAACCGTCTCCGCGAAAGAGAAAGAATGTGGTCTAATTCCCTGACCCTCTTTAGCCGACCCGGATCACCTAACAAGAGGGAGCCGAGCAGCGAGCTTTGCTTTATATTATTAGAAAGGAGAGATAGAGAGAGCCCTCCGCTGAACTATGGTAGTGGAAGGGCGATGAGCGCGCTCTTGCCTACTACTGCTTTCATTATTTTATCATTCGTTCCATTATGGTAGTTGGCTCGTTCACTAGAAACAGAGAGGCTGAACGAGAGCATCGGGCATGCAATCCGAGGTGCCCAAGCGTCGAATCATTCAGGTGGAAAGTCTGGTCGGGCTCTGCCGGCTCATTCTTTCTTTAGGAGAGTGGAGGTCGGGTCAGGGATCATCAATCAATGGTTCTGTGCGTGCGTGGCTAAAATGGGCTAGTCATCGGTTCCCGTCCGGTCCGGCAGAGGTCAAGCGAGGTCCGGCTAAGCGAAGTTGATTCATGACTGACTTTATCATATAGTCTTAGATGGACTATTGGAGCAAAGATTGACCTTCCTTTGCGCTCTGCAAGCAAGAAGTAGCTTTTCCTTTGGAAGACTAAATGAGTACTTACGTGACGTTAGGGGTTTGACATTCTCAAGCAAGAAGGAAGATCTTTCACATCGTCAAGTGAAGTGATGGTGCCCGATCGCTCTTCCTTATCCTTCTTCTTTGAGTCCGTCCTCTAGTGAAGCATTCGTTCTAAGTTGTCCCAAAGGATCCGGGCCAGTCTTGGAATATTCTTCACTCTTCGATTCGTATAGAGTTTGAGGCTGGGGATCAGGCTTTCTAACGATTGGCCTAGCCCATACCTCTCACTCTTAATCTGGTGAACCCTTGATCTTTCCTACTCAGAGAGAATTGATCTTTCTTCGCGCAGCTCTTTCCGCTTTTTAATGATCCGCCCTTATTGGAAGCAGGGCACCATCCAGGGATTCATTCCCAGGCAGGGTAGAGGCCTTTTTGTGAGCAATGAAGCCCCGACCATCAATATTCTGCGATATTGGAAGGAGCCAGGAGATAGATTGCTCTGCGCTCCCTGTGCCTGGAGAGAGGTCAGCCTCTACAACGGCTACTTTGTGGGGTATGAACCCGCAAAAGAGTACTGATGTCGAATTGCTTGACTCCAGACGCCGTCCATCACACCGGCATGATCGGTGGGTCAAGGAGAGTGGAGACCGGTCTCAGTGAATATCCGTGCGTAGGGCGGTCCTTCAATCTTTATAAGATCCTTGGCTAATAGGCAGAGTACGAAGTTAAGGACTTGCTTTCTTCATCAATTTCATTGAACGACTGCCTCAGCTTTCCTCGCGCGGTGTCTTTGAACGCACCGGGCGCTTACGGGGATTATTGATCGGAATCGCCATAGCCGCTACTGGCAACCTTACCACAGAAGGAGCCTCCCTCGTACTTGCGAGAGAAGTAGTGAGACTAATACGGAGTACCACACCGCATTCTATCTTTACTGTGTAGTCTTGCTTTGCAGCAGGGTCGGGGAGTCAACCCGCTTTCGTTAAGTCGATCGGGGATTCCCCTGCTCATCACCGACACATAATTAAGAGTCGGGATCATCCGGGGGGGATCAGTTGGTCCGGCTCTATCTATCGTGGTTTAGTATTTCTAGGGTTATTAAGTTGGCGTCGCGAGTTCGCTCAGCAACTTTCAAATCTATAATGACTGACCCAGGCGAGGTGAAGGGTTTGATAAAAGAATCTTTTGCTACCCTTCAACCCCTCGATCTCCACGGTTCCCTTGAATAGAGGGTGATAGTGGGTTCCGACCTGGAAGTCTATTACCAATGATGATCGTCTCTTTTGGGGCTATTGACTTCTATTAAATACGAGGTTCCTTCCTTTGCCCGGGATGTGAGATTGATCCATTCATCGGAAGGGGTTTCCTGGTATTTTATTTGTCAAGAGGGTCCTATCGACTATAGTGGATGGCAAACGAAGATTTGAGATGAGGCAGGCCCCATCTTTGATGAGTTAGCCACAGCCTTGGGGACCTATCCTCTTCGTCCAGGAAGGTTGGCTTCAACCCAGGAAGGGGCTGGCAAGCGGCGTGTGTTCGACATAGGAAACTATGTGCGGCAACGGCTCTTCTTTCCCGTGCATGACTGGGCAATGCGGCTTTTCGCCCCTATCCCAACCGATGGTACCTACCAGTCCCATCCATCGACTGCGGCAGCTACGGAAGGAGTATAAATGGCCCCATCGGAAAGTATACAATGGAAGGATAAGTTGAAGGGACGAGCGCACTTAATATTTGTCTCGCTCTAAATCTAAAGTAAAGTCGGGGCATTCTTTTTGATTTTCATTCATCGCGACGTGCCGGGAATGATTATAAGTACGCATTCGGGACTCAGTTGAAAGAGAGGTGCACAGAAGAGAGAACAAACGGCCGGTAGCAGCTCCTGTTTGGTTCAATTCGTGAATGGGATGACTGAGTTGGGGGGCTCGTACGGTCACATTGTTAAGCCTATTCCTTTCCACGTCGCTATCGCTCGTACCTTAAGAATCCGAGTTAATTACCGGACAAGCATTAGAAGGTTCCTGTGATGGTTTCACTCCTTCAGTTCATGGGTTATTTTCACTCTCCAGGGCACGGGACTCAACCAGCAGCCGGAGCATATGCCATGAACTCACGAAATTAAGTGCGTCTCCTCCCTCTGTTCACGCTCACGATGTTACTTGCACGGCTCCGCTTCTTTCCCAGCTAGGTGAACTAAGCACAGGAGAAGCCTACAGGAAAGGAGATATAGCTCTTTCCATTCCCTTAATATCTCTTCTGTTGCCTATCCCGTGCATAACTTAATATCTCTTCTGTTGCCTATCCCGTGCATAACTTAATATCTCTTCTGTTGCCTATCCCGTGCATAAATAATAAGGGGAATCCTTAGTGGTAGGGGAATCTTTAGAAGTGTTCTTTCTCTTAGAAGTGTTCTTTCTCTCCCTCTAAGCTGGTCGAGTACTAGCCGGGCAAATTAACCTATAAGTCAAAGTGCCTATTACTCTAACCATATTAGACCTACTCTTAGGTAGGTAATGCCTAGAATATCAAGCCTGAACGCAATGTCATTTATTTGTTATATTAGCTAGAGTTCGGGCTACATGCCGGCGAACGAGAAGCATCTCTTTCAAGAGGATAGAAGCCTAAACCGGATTCAACTCATAAAGCAAGGGCACCAGAACCATGAACTTAAACTGGAGCAGCTGCTTCTACTCTTTTAGCCCTTGCCTGAATGTCTGCTTCCTTAAGCGATCTTTTTAACTCGAACTCTTTCTCTGTAGCTCCAATTCAAGGATAGGAAGACTCGTACGTGAAAAGAGCTATCTTAAGAGAAGATCCCACCCGTGCCAAGGTGAAAGTCCGAAGTAGGCTGCTTTCTGCGTTCTTCCAAATATATTCTAGGCATTGCGTTCAGGCTTTGAGGCCTAAACTAATGCACTTAAGCAAATCCTATCACTCTTTCCTAGAACTGCTGCTACAACTAATGAACTTGAACCTAGAACTGCTGCTACAACTAATGAACTCTTTCCTAGAACAGAACTCGAAGAAGGGACGAGCGAAGCGACGTGTGACTAAAGGAAGGGACGAGACGCACTTACTTAGTCTGCGACGTGAGCATAATTAGGAGCATATGCCATTTACTCCACTCATTCCCATATGCCATTTACTCCACTCATTCCCTTTTAGCCCGGTCGGGGGTTCAAGGGACGAGCGGCAGCGACGTGCTGTTAATTCACTCATACCTTCTAATGCTTGTCCGGGAATGAACTCGGATTCAACAGAACTCGGAATACCGAAACTACGAAAGATTCTACTCTCAAACCTACTCGGACAATCTACTCTCAAACCTACTCGGACAACTAAGTGACTCTCCTGCGAGCTACAGAACCTCTCCAGAAATAAAGATAGCGTATTCGTTCCCTCGTTCCTTTCCAAGGCTCTTCCCGAGTCAGTAGCAGCAGTAGTTGTTCTTTGAAGGCACTATTTTAATATAGAATTTGCCCGGGCTAAATCAACTAAATTATAGTAATTAGTACCTCCCTCTGGACTCATACGTTGGTGGAGCCCGGCCTCTCAATTCCTATCTGTCTGGTGCGACTTAGAGGACATGAAGAGTTAGAGAAGCAATGCGGAGTACTTATCACGCATTCGATGAGATTCTATATCATATAACGTAAACGTCGCATTCGATGAGATATGAGATTCTATATTATATAACGTAAACGTCGATGAATATTCATATATTGAGGTCAGGTTACGTTATATAGAGATGAGATGATTCCAAGTAATGAGTTCACGAATAAATTTCATTCTCGTAGATCGAAAAAGCTCCGCACTTCCTGAAGCTTGCTTAGCCATGAGTGGTCCGGAATGGGCCCGCGAAGTACTTAAGTAAGTGCCACGGAGCCGTAAGATCTTGAATTCAAGTTAATTTATCAGGAAAAGAGAAGTGAAAGAAAGACTTACACCCCCTGAAAAAGAGGCTTTATAGAGCTTGAGTCTTATCCCTCCGGCTTTCGTGAACAAAGAACTCCGGATAAAAAGATCTGGAATTGAAGTTTACAAAGAACTCTGGTTTCACTCCTTTACTTGTAGGGAAAAGAGAAGTATCTACCTTCACACATGCATAAAAAACACTAAACACATATCACACATGCATAAAAAACACTAAACACATATAATCCGCAGACAGAAGCAAAGGAAGATCAACACAAGGCAGCAGAAGATCAACACAAGGTACAACACTATACAGAAGCAAAGCAAAGGAGAGATAGACCGGGCATTCAGTCACTGAGAAGAGGCACCGGCAGCTTTGAATTTGATTCTCCTCTTCCCTCTCTCTTGACTTTTACTCTACTGGGACGTTATGCCATGTTAGACCCTCCGAGTTCATGGCACATGCCATTCACGACTCTTGCTAAGGAGCCAGAGTTTGATCCAGCCTTTCATAAGAGTGTGATCGAGCCTTTGATAAGCCAAGGAGTTTGAGGATAAAGAGGTCCGAGTGAGTTAGACGGCTAGACGTAGAGTTCAAGAGAAGATAGAGAGGAAGCCTTTGAGAGTACGTCAGTCAGAGTTCAAGATAAGATAGAAAGGATATTCAATAGAGTCTTGCTCGACCCTACGAGACGAGTTCATTCCAAGATTAACGACGTGTATTTTGCTGAGGTTGTTTTGTTAAGGTACGAGTGATAGCGACGTGAGTGAACCGCTTCTAATGCTTTAATGTCCACTAGGGACAATTAGCTCAACCCACGGGAGCCAACCAAAGAGTCCTTCATTCAGGAGTCTAAATAGCGGGGCAATTGACTACTATCCGAACGCATACCGTAGTCGTTAATGGAAGGTGCGAATGAGAAAGTATGTCGTTAATGGAAGGTGCGAATGAGAAAGTATTCGACGCGGTAAGAGAGCTTTCAAGGGACGTAAGTGCTCGCCCTTAATTTAGTAAGTTCTAAGGGCCGAACGAAGCGACGTGTGAATATGAATAAAGGAAAGGACAATTAATAGTTGTAGGCTGACATTAAAAAGCTGGAACCTCAAAGGCAGGATCGGCTTCTCTTGCCTTGGCTGATGGCTGAAGTGTATCTTATCTCTCCTTGGCTTATCTTTCTTTATTTTATATTACATATCTATCTCTCTTTATATAACTTTATATAAGAAAGAGGCAAATCTCCCCGTCTACACTTAGCAGCTTCCCGGGCGTTAATTCCAGGCCATGAACGAGGCCTTAACGCAAGGCCATGAAGATATTCGGCTGAGAAAGGGTTTGCTTCGGTATGCCATGAACGAGATTCCCTACCGCTCCGTGGGACTCCTTATGCGCTTATATAATATTATGAAGAAGGTGCCCGCCGCGTCATTCTCATTCGCAGCAAGAGGTCGAATAAAAGAATGGGCCGAGTGAAAGGACGGGGTCGTTCATTACGAAACTACGAAAGCTACGAAACTACGAAAGATCTTTCCTTCCGTCTTTAGGTTCAGGTTATGAAATGAACTCGACAGGAATCCGATAAAGCGCTTTTACGCGGGTACGGAAGACTCCTTTACTTAACTTAATAGTTGCTCGAGAAGAAGGAACTGAGGAAGCAGATGCCCGGGGCTGCCCGTGACTGCCCCTACCCCAATACGAGTTGAACCTCACCTTTGTATAAGGATACATAAGGAAAGGAATTTCACTGTAGCGCGCAGTTGTTCGCTGTCCTGTTTTTCGTCTCGAAACTTGATTCGTTACTTAAAGTCAAGTGGGTTTTGGAGTGGAGTATAGTATTCATCGAAAGGAAGAAATTCAAATGAAATTGGTTTTCATTTGCCATCTGAAATAAATATATTACAAATATAAAGGAAAGGGGCGAGTGAGTTAGAGTCAAAACAGTCTGAGTTTATCTTAGAGTCGCTCGAGCACTTAGGCATAGCATAATAGAAAGAATCTGTCCTCCTCCATTAGAGTCCTCCGCATCTCTTTAATTTAAAAGAATCTGTCCTCCTCTGCATCTCTTTAATTTAAAAGAATTTGTCCTCCGCATCTCTTTAATTTCATTGAATTATCTCTTAATTTCATTGAATTATCTTTCCATTCACGACTCTTGCTGCGGTGCGTAACGAAAGCAGGATCCTCAGGAGTGAGATCGGCTTCCGTAGCTACTTACCTTACTGGTGAAGATAAGTAGATGCTATAAATAGTCACACATGCATAAACTCCCCTTTACTTAAGGGTCAGAGGGTGACGAATCAAAGAAAGAGTAGAAAGAGTAGAGTGAATGAACTCGCCCCTGAATTCACGACAGGGGCGTTAGCGCTCGAGCGCATGCGAGAGGGGCGACTAACTGGAGCGCTCGACCATACGTGAGAGGGTTCCAGCTTTGGAATGTGTTTCGTTTAGTTTCGTTCGCTTCTCTTAACTATTAATTGTCCCTTCCTTTATTCACACGTCGCTTCGCTCGTCCCTTGAAAGCTCTCTTATTTTATATGTTAGACTATCCGATGGCCATGAACGACCATTATTCTATTATATTTTGCAAGTCCATGTTAGACTGTGCTGCTAAGTCTAACATGGCATATTGAAACTGAATCTGCTCTTCCCGTGCCCGTGTGAAGCTGCCCGTTCAAGTTCTCCTTTTGTTCGGGCTCTATCGGCACTCAATACTAATTGAAGCTAGTCCCCGGAGAGAAAATTCCTTATTTAATTGTAGCTCTACTGCAAGGGAGTGGAAAGAATTAATGTTAACTATCAGACTCGAAAGGGACGCCGTCGTTATCACATATTCGTCCCAACCGCTACAGTCTAATATGGACGTCGGATAGTCGAATATCTTCAGAAAGGTATTACGTATATAGAGAGAATACGAAGAAGTCGCTATGCTAGCAACAGGTCGTGAATATTCAAAACGGAGTTTGATCTGCCGTTCCTGTTGATCGAGACCGCCCTTCCGAGCTTCGCTGTGGACTGCGGTCCCTGCCTCGAGATAGGGATAAGCTCTGGCAGCCTAAGATCTGGAATGAAAGAATAAAAGTGAACTGGATCCAAATGGAAGAATCCAAATTGAAGACTTTATATCCTTAGATGCGTAATGCTTCACACATGCATCAACTCAGAAAGATTAGTAGCTACTTAAGACAGGCACAGTAGAGTTCATGGCCATCCATTCACGACTCTTGCTGGCGCTCAAGGGCACAAGCTTCTTAATATAATGAGTGCCGACGCAAATATAAATATATAGTTAAGATAACTCTGATTATACTCCTGGAATTGAGACTATCCGATGTCCATGTTAGACTCTTGCTTATGAATAGCCATTCACTCTTTGGGTACAAGCTAATAACTGTCTCAAGTGCCTACCCTATTCCTTAATGAGTTTGAAGTCCCGGGCACAAGCTTTGGAATGTCAGAAGTGCCGTACTTCATGTAATTAGTGCCGTACTTCAGTCTAAGAACTGAGTCTTTTGAACAAGAATCATTCCCTGCAGCAGAAAGGTTGGCTAAAGATTAGCTCCTATAGCTCTTGCTCGAGTACTCTACAATAAGTATTCATTATCTCCTCTCCTCTACAGGGCACACGAGGAAGGGTATTTCTTTATATAGTTATGAACGAGTACTCAAAATGAAACTGGAACCATGAACTTCAGGAATGTTAGACTCAGCAAAATATGCCATTCACTACTCAAAGGGAGTTCGGTTCGGGACAGATTACTATAAGAAGCAGATGCTGGACCAGGTGAAGAAGACTCGGTAGGCACGGACGTCAAATAGAAGTGGTGCCCGTGCTTTTTAGCTGGTCGGCGTAGCTCTTGTTGTTCGACTTGCATGTGTAAAGCATATTGTATGTTTATGCACTTCAATTCGTTTTTTATCCCGTACTCTTGAATAGGAGACGGAAAGGGAATTCTCAGATGGACTCGAAACTGGAAAGCCCTTAGGAGCAGTAAACCCATGATTGATTGATTCAAGCGGCTGCGGGCACCTGCTTATTATATAAAAGAGTCCGCTCCCTTCTGTTAATGAACTGGGATTCACTCGGATGGGGACTAGCTAATGTGGATAACTGCCACAAGTCCAACCTGATTTTCGACTCATAATACGATTAATTCCCGGCGAACTCTCCTCACTCGAACTCAAAATTCCCTCTGTCGAGCGCGTCATTCTTCGCAGCAACAGGGCCGAACAAAGTGACGGGAAGATAGCGACGTGTCTCCAGCAACACATTCACTCGTATATCTCCCTAAATTACGGTATTGCGATCCCTACGCCCCTCTCCAACGTCAGTCCGCGTCGTTTCACTCGCCCGTCGCTATCGCTCGTACGTCGCATTCGATTCATTATATTATATAACGTAATCTTCATATTCATTTCGGTACGGTTACGTGTTACGTTATATAAAGATGAGATAATTCATAGTAATTAGTTCACGAAGTTATTTCATGAAAGTAGATCGACTCCGCCTTATTCATTCGTTCCGGTCGGAGGAGCCTAAGATCAGGAATTTAAGTTAACTGGTAACTCAAGTACGGGAAAAGAGAAGTGAAAGTCAAGTAAAGAAAGCCCCCCGATAAAGAGGCTAAAGAGTTATGAGCCTGACCTTATTCATTCGTTCCGGTCGGAGGCTGCATCTGGAATGAAAGCTCTAAAGTGAACTCCTTGTAGGGATCAAAATGGAAGAGAAGTAGATGTGCAATGCTTAAGCACAAATGCTAGAGAAACGAACTAACTTAACTTAATATTATAGTCAACTAACTTAACTTAATATTATAGTCAGAGTAAGGAAAGGTCAAGTCTGTCAGAGTAAGGAAGGGTCAAGTCTGTCAGCAAGTCAGTCGGTTCAAGTCTTTCAGCACGAGCAAGTGGGACAGACCTTATTGGAAGTCCCCAGCTTTCATTAGTTGTTCGTGCCGATAAAGTGTTTCGGCAACTAGAATAAAGAATAGTGTTTCGGCCGAGTGGACCAGCAGAACGAGCAATGAATCCCCCGTCTACACGTCGCAGCGCTCGTACCGCTCCGTGGGGTTATGGTCGAGCACGTCGTTTCACTCGTACCTAGTGGTCGAGCCCACGTCGCTTCTAGTAGTCGCTCAGCAACAGGAACGGTAGAGTGCTACTACAATTCCAGGTTCGGAACGAAAAGTTGCTCAAAGGCTTATAAAAGCCAGGATCACACTCTTGCTCTTACCTCTTTCTCCTGGGCTCAAGATCTGGGGTGAAGGTTACCTCTTTATCCTTGGCTTAGCTTCAGATCTGGGGTGAAGAACCTCAAAGGCTTATCAAAGGCGGGATCAGACTCTTGCTCTTACCTCCACGTCTAGCCGTCGTTTCACTCTCCCCTTGGCTTCTGTCTGCTTTTTTGATTATCTTCTTTGTTTTATATGGAAGTATATTAGTTTATTATATGGAAGTATATGAGTTGCATTTTTGTATCCCGTACTTGAGTTCACGAATGTTTTTACTTGAATTCCAGCTGCCGGAGACCGGAACGGGATAAGACTCTTGCTCTGGCCTAGAACTCTTTATCCGGATGTTAGAGTCTTCGTGAAATTTCTGAACCAGTTATGTCATGTAGGAGCGGAGCCCGGAGTATAAGCCGCGTCTAACTCACTCGCACCTCTCCCGTATCTTATGGTCGGTATTTAGCGCTTCCTCCCCTTACTTGAAGTCTAGGGCTCTTTAACTCTTTAACCGGCTTCGCAAGATCTTCATTGTATATAGCCTCAAACGAGATTCCCTTTAGATCCAGTTGCTTTTAGAGTAGATTCTCTTCCTGTTGCTGTTCGGGGTTCCTACTATTTTCTTCCTTTTACTTGCCCGTTTCGAGGAGCCCTTATAGTTGAGTTTCTTTCTTGGGAATTTCCGGGAGCTCCACCTTTCATCCTATGTTTTTCACTCTGAGTTCAACTGTTCTTTCATGAAAGCTCATTCGTTAACTCCGCAAAAGATCCTTATCTGCGTAATGCGTAACAAATGCATAAAGAGTAGAGTTCAAAATGCAACTATGATATAATTATATTTGCAATTTTCAACAATTACAATAAAAATAAACAAGATCAAAAGATCAGAGAAGATGCTTAACTCAAAATGCTACACAAATAGGATCAGAATGGGAGAGATACTTAACAAGAAATAGGATCTGAATAGCTTAAGTCAATTCTTAATTCATTGAGTTTGAGAACTATTTGAAATTCTTTTAGCTGACTAAGGAAGTCAAGAGTGAAAGATAAGATAGTACGTAAGTCAGAGTTAAAGAGAAGAAATACACTTCAGCCAAGGAGCCACCCTCCTTGAATTTGATAAGCCAATAAGGAGGTTCTGTTAACCCTTTTCACCTTAACCCCGCCTTTGAGGTTCTTTGCCAGATCTTCAGCCCCGGAGAAAAAAGAGGATTCTGAGGTGTGAGCCATGCCATAATCAGCTCACTCTTTCTACAAAACTACTTTCATTTATCTTTCCTTTCGCGCGACTACACTATAGACTGGATACGAGTGTAACGGTAGAGTTCATGGAAGGGCCGAGTGCTTAGACGGGGCGACGTCGACAGAAAGACGGAGGCCTAAATATAATATAAGTAAGTGTTGGCGACGTAAGAGTAAGAGACCCGATAGGGACGTGTAGGGAAGCAGCGACGTATGAACTCTTCCGTTCGTCGCTTTGCAGCAAAATGAAAGGAAAAGAAAAGACAGGGACGAACTCTACCTATTACTAGGAGTACGCGTTTGGGACTCATTTTTTCCTCTCTCTCTCCCTAAATTACGGTATTGCGAGCAAGTTACTTATATTATATTAGGGCAGATGATTTACACTTCATTTCTTGCGTGCCTGCCCAGTTAGTAAGTTGTAAGTTCCCTATTATACATTTGGATTCAAAACTGAAACTACGAAAGATCTACCAACAAAAATATATGATATTCAGGTTACTTATATTTATTTAGGGCCCTTAAATTACAGTATTGCGAGCCTAAGCAACCCTGACGTCTACTATCTGGGCTCCCATCATTGGTCGATCCCCAGCAACAACTTATATATTTTTGGGCCTGTATAAGTAAGTTCTATTCAAAACTACGAAAGATCTGCCCTTCAAATTAACTATAAAGGGCGGCCCTAGCTGTCGAGCCATCTAAAGATGCCCAACTTATGTATATTTGGCTGCAATCTCCCTAATATTCTTGGTCGTTCCCCATATACTGCAAGTCGTGCCTGTAAGTAAGTTCATTCAAAACTACTCAAGATCTTCCCAACTTACTTTTTTTAGGGGCAAAACTACGACAGATCTTCCCAACTTACTTATTTTTGAGGGTCGGAAAGACCCTTCTCCTTAGCTGTAGTAGTTGAGCCTATCTCCCTAATATCTACAAGAAATTAAAGATATAAATGCCCCTCCTTTCATCTTTATAGAGAATTTGGAATCTAGAGGGTTAGAACCTCATGGCCGGTTAGCCAGCGTACCAAGCGATTCCCCCTCCTCCCACCGCTCCTACCTCCATCCTATCTATGCTCTTTCCTTCTACTATTAACATATTACAAACCCCCTATTAACATATTACAACCCCCTATGATTAACCTGCAACCCCCCACCCCATTGATTAACCTTGGCTCTCACACCTAAGATAATCCCAGACACACCAAATCATTACGTAAGTAATATACTCTCAGGTCGCTCCCATTGTAAGTGCCCTTCCTGATTAATGAAAAGTTTTCCTTGCCAAGGCCTAAGCACTCTTCCACCTATATTACTATGAAAGCATACGCATTATCGGCAGACTGCTCGTCGTATTCGCTTCAGAGTGAATTGCAAGGTTGGACCTTTCAAGAGTCCGATAGAGTTCCTGGTTCTTTTTTTTGCACCGACGACATATCACGCTCTTCTGGGCAGACCATAGATTCATAAAGACCAAGCGGTCCCATCGACATACCATCAATGTATTAAAGGTAGAATCAAAAGAAAAGAGGTACGAGTACCCGCGGTGAGCACTCCCTTCGAAAGATCTGAAATCCATTTCTTTTTTCTGACGCTATACATTATTCGGAGTTTTCCGAGGATGGAGAGCTTTCATTGAAAAGAGTGTCCAGGTCTTGCAGAGCATCGTTGGGAGGACTTAATGAAGGAAAATGCAGAGAAGTCCAGCGAGAGAGTTGAAAACCTGATGAAGCGAGATGAAGCAGAGCCTAGCGAGAGTGCTCAGAATAAACTTAAGACTGATGGTGAAGAGCTGTGCATCAAAGTTACGCTACCAGATGGTACTACCTTCTACAGCTTATAGCAATTACAGAGCGAGGCCTCTGGTGAGGGTTTGAATGCGTTATAGTCGATAGCAAATATTCCATACTCATAAGAACCAATTGCAGTGCTTTTTTTGTAAACTCCTTCTCCTTCAGTTTCTGTGGAAGTCCCTATAGCCCACGGGAGAGAGCGAGAAAGCTAGCATAGGGAAGGCCCATGTGATGTGAAAGCGTACCCTAGACAAGCTAAAACTAAAGATTCAAAGCAAAGCCTAAGTTGGTGAATGAGACGAAGGATAAGATAAGGTAAAAACGTAAGCGCGACTACCTGTGAAGGAGCAGGATAGAAAGTGAAATAGCATCTCCTCATCCCCATCGGCATCAGCCCACTCTTCCCAAACAGAGTCCTGAGTATCCTTCGATCCCGATAACATATCACGATACGATGGAACTTTATCATTTCTCTGATCAGTCTGACCTGCAGATTCAATCGAGTCCATAACATCAACTCCCGTAGCGTCCCCTTGCTGATCTGCATGATCATTACGAGTCCGCTTGTATTTTTTCTTAGTGCGCATCCGTATCTCATTCTCCAAAGTGGGATTTTAACCACCGTCCGGAGGGTTTCCAGCAGAGTTATCCATTAAAATAAGTAGATGATAATACCATACCGGGCTCACCCTGTCTTTATTCTTCTGTAATCTAGGATCTTAGCCGATCGTTGGTGTACCGGCTTCCACATCACTTCTTTGTTCATCTTCTCAGGTAGCTGCTGGTGTGGCGTCTTGTCCCGAGTAGCAGGTGATTCCCAACGGAGCAAGAGCTAGTAGATTTAGTAGGAGGGTTTTCTAAGAATCAATACGATTTCCTTGCTGCCGAAACTTGAACTAGGTCTGGTATTCTTCCTATTATAGAATACCAGAGACCGTCCGTAGTTTCTGTGCTCTTTATTGTCCTTTGTCCTATCCCGAGTCCCCCACTTCCTGAGAGCTGCCTTTGCTTCCGCCTTGGATTCTTTTCCTTCCTTCTGAGCCAGGATCAAACTCTTTTCTTTCGTTACACCATTCGTGCAGGTCGCTAGGATTGGATTCGTCTTTCACCACCACTGACGATAATTTCGATTTTATTCTAGCTGTTCTATGATAGGGGGAAAAAACGCTTTCCCTCTCAAGCCACTCCACTACTAGCTAGGGAACTGCTTGATAAGCAGCTTTTGGTCCTTACACGACTTACGATTTCCCTATCTTACTCAAGATGAGTAGTGGAGCCTAGTCGAGAAGACAAAGATTCAATCCAGCCACAGGTTCCCCTACGGCTACCACTCAAGAAGCGCGGGAAATGCTACTTCGCCACACGGAGTTTCCCTGGGGTTGGTAAATGACTGGACCAATTAGTCAGTGTAGCCCAATTGGTGGGCTAACAACTATTTTTCCGTAACTCTTATCTACGAGAGCAGCAAACTCCACTTCTGAAAAACAAGAGAAAAGCATCGTCGTTGGTCCTTTCACTTGCCTGCACGAGCAAGCTTCCCTCTCCTTTTAGGGCACCGATTCCTCAACTTTGAAAGACTCAAGTTTCTTTCTGAGAGGACTCAAGTCATGAACAAAGCAAACACAACCAAAAACACGAGGAGAAATAGGAAAGACAGGGGTGAGTCGGGTTTCAACACTTGAATAGGAGATTTACCGCTTAGAACGGGCATACGATTAAAAAAAGAACATGCAGTTAAGACAGCTTCTTACCAGTATTAGGTACCTTAATCCCGGTGAGAAGAGCACGGGTAACCTCCAAAAGATGCCGATTTTTCCGCTCAGCTACTCCATTCTTTTTTGGGGGTATATGGACAGTACTTCTGTTCTGTAAGCGAATCCCTCCTGGCCTCAGTATGAAGGTTATCTGCCCCGCTTTGAGTTTCGGTCTTGCGCATTCAAGCGTTGAATAAGGCCTAAGAAGGACTTTCCCGAGGCTGGGCGTAGATGTATCTATTCGGGGTCGAAACCCTCTGATTAATTGCTTCATTAAATCCAGCCGATCGTAATCTCCTTCCCCAACGGCTAGATCCTCGGGACTTGCCATTTTCGAATCAATCTTTCCATCTATTTAATCCGCCGTCGCCGCTGCCGTTATTCACTATTGGCTGGCCCTCAGTTTTCTTTCTCGAGCCCTAACTTTCTCTGCTTCTTGCTCTCTGCTCTGTTCTTCTCTGTTTTCGCCGGCGGTTTCCCGATGGCTGCTCCTCCTTTAGCTCCTCAGGTAACCTCTGGTTCTTTACTCTTTTTTTTCCCTTGGCCTTCGATTGCTCGAGTTCTGATGCCTTTGCTTCAACCCTTGCAGACCCTGTTTGGAAGGCTTGCCCAATTGCACGTCCAGTTCTACGATCAAGTTTATGAGCGCATTGTCTGTGATGACAGCGTCATCGGACCGGTCTTCAAGACTGGGGTGCCCGACCCGATTAGCCAGATTTTCCCTCGCGACCCAAACTACGGCCTTCCTTTCGAGGCTCAAAATGACTACTGGGCTCAGTGGCACAGGCACTCTACCGTATTTTGGAAGATGTACACCGAGGTAGTTGGAAGCCTATTTTGGGGTGGGATGGCTATCTTGCATCTCTTTTTTGCTGATGATAATTCCTTTTTAGTAGTTTAGTTTAGTAGAGCAACTGTGGGTCAGGCCGAAGTAATCCGAGGCGTTTTGGAGAAATTTTGTGCTGCGTCGGGTGCTAAGGTGAGTTTGGAGAAGTCAAAAGTGTTTATCTCCCCTCATGCTAGTAATAGATAATAGAAATGCTAGGATGGTTTGTCGATCGTTACAAATTGGTAGAACACAGGACTTGGGGGTGCCTATTATCCATGGTCGTATTTCTAAACACACTTATAGAGACATTATAGACAAGGTAAGCGTGAGACTCAATGGTTGGAAGTCACGTTTTTTAAGTATGGCCGGTAGAGCTACTCTCAAAAGCGCAGTCACATTAGCTCTTCCTACTTACACGATGTTGACTGCAAAATTGCCTGCTAGTACCGTTGCGGCTCTGAACAAGTTGAATAGAAGGTTTTTATGGGGATGAGAAACGGGCGTTGCATCTGGTATCGTGGCAGGAAGTGTTATTGCCTAAAAGGCTCGGTGGCCTTGGTTTTCGAAGTATGAGTTGTCATAACGAGGTGCTTCTCCAAAACAAAAGACAGCTTGGAGATTTCTCTTTGAGAAAGAGGGTGAAATTATTCAAGGCGAAATATGGGATACGTGGTGATGTCATGGATTTTGTGATTAATTGTGCCCCAAGGTCAGCAGCATGGTCGCATTCTTGGAGTTAATGCTTTGAAGTTGTTGGCAGAGGGGCTAATTAAGCGAGTGTGAAATGGAAAACAGATTCGGTTCTGGACAGACCGATGGTTAGACATTAGACAGGGCACTCATTGATTCTCTCCAGTGTTTACCATCGTTTGCAAATGATCAAGCTAAGGTTTCAGAATTTATTAAGGCTGACGGATCGTGGAATGCGGAGCTATTGTTTGCTCAGCTACCGGCAGATTTGGCTACGCAAGTGCTAGCTTATCCTTTACCTAGAACCGTGGAAGTGGAGGATAGCTATATATGGCGTTATAATGCTGATGGGAAGTTCACGTCTAGGTCTGCATATGTGGAGTTTCTTTCTAATGGTGGAGCGACACTATCGTGTGATTGGAGGTGGTTATGGAAAGTTCCTATTCCTTCTCGATGGTTGCACCTTATCTGGTTGGCTTTGCGAGATAGGCTGGTAACTAATCATTTAAGGTATCGTAGGGCCCTATCTTGAAATTATTCATGTGACTGTACCAAAGAAACATAGACAACAATTACTGATCAGGTAAAAAAAGCCCTTAGTTAAAAATTATGAGTTATGGTGAGAGAGCAAGTGCAGCGTGAGCGTTCTGAGGTTCTAGCCACAAGGCTAGAAGTAAAAAGAAGATCAAGTCAGGTGGCGAGAAGGGGTCTCAGAAGTCTGCTCCTCGCCCTTCATTCCGAGACGTTATGATGGGTGATCAAGGGAAAGAAGACGGTCATGATGAATTGGGGGATTTGTCCTCAAACGAGGGTTTGATTGACCATGGATAACAGGCCTCGTATCACTCTCTCGGATCGGATGAAACAACATATTATGAAGTTATGGGATAATTGCTTGATCATTAAACTGAATGGGAGGAAAATCTCCCACGCTGATAGAGTGCATGCTCTTTGGAATTTGCATGGGGACTATGATTTAATTGATCTTGGAGAAGGTTATTGCTTAGTTAAGTTTACTTGTCTTCAAGATTATCAGCATGTGCTATCTGAGGGACCGTGGCTCATATTTGGTCACTATCTCACTATCCGAAAATGAAAATGGGAGCCGGATTTTGATCCTACATGTGCCACCATTGATTCAACTGCAGTTTGGATCCGTTTTCCACATTTACCAGTTGAGTATTACCACGAACGAATCCTAATGGCACTGGCTAATGCAGTTGGTAGGGCTATCAAGGTTGATGACAGTACTCGCTACGCATCAAAGGGTCGCTTTGCTAGGGTCTGTGTGTGGACCTCCACAAACCTTTAGTGCCGAAGATTGACTTTGAAAATAGATAGCAACCCTGAGGGACTCAACCTCATTTGTTAAAAATGTGGGCGCTCTGGACATAAGGCTTTTTGCCGCAGAACAGGAGATGGCGGCTGAGGGTGTCGTTGAAGATGGGAAGATTGGTGAGAATGGCGCTGCAAAGGTGCAGGACAAGGTGGTGGACCAGCACACAGGGGACTTTGGGCCCTGGATGATCGCGCAATCTAGGCGTGCACGTCGAAAATCTAATCCCGCGAGGAAATCAAATGAGGAGAAAATTATGGGATCACGGTTTGCAGCATTATCGCCTGAAGAAGATTCAAATGTTGGCGCCGAAAATGGTGGGGAGGGTGATTTTAATGCAAATAATCTAGCTGGAGCAATCAATAGTCTTAAGAAGCCTCTTGGTCTTGGCCCGGATGGCAATTCTAAAGATAACAAGGGTAAAGCCCAATCCATCAATTCCCAGAGACCTAACCAAGTAGAGCAAGATGCTGCTGGCCCATCTAAACCAAAGGTGAATGAGAAAATTAAGGATGGCCCATCCAAACAACATTCTAAACCCTCTGAGTCCCATTTGGTAATTCCCCAATATTAATATTACCCTGTCAATCCATCAGGAGAGATGGTGAATTACAGAGATATTGTGGATATTTCCGATTCCATGGATGACGATGTTGCCATTGGAAATCACCATGGCAATCTCGACTCTGGCATTCTTGCTGATGAGTTAAGACACCGTAATCCTCCTGATAATAATAGCCAAGGCGAGACGGTTGTTATGTGTTATGGAAACCCCCCAGTTTGGTGAGAATCAACAGATGAATATTAGTTTGTATGGAGATGCTCATGATGCGAGTCAAGCTATAGCTCCACCTGGTGAGAGGATGCAACCAGGGCCTCTATCTTTCTCTCATTAATGAATATAGTCTCATGGAACTGCGGAGGCGCAGGTAAGAAGTCTTTCTTGCGCAACATCAAAGATGTTTTGTCTGATCAGAAGCCTGCCATATTAGCAGTTTTAGAACCGAGAATTGCTGGCTTGCGTGCCCAGCGCGTTGTTAGAGTTTAAAAAATTTGTTGTGACTGATCCGGTTGGCTATTCTGGGGTTATGTTGGCTATTCTGGGGTTATCTTGATTTGCTGGGATTCAGAGATTGCCGATTTGGATGTATTTTATACCTCTCCACAGATTGTGCATGCTATTGTGAAGCCCAAGGATGAACCTTTCTTTTCTATGCAAGCCCTGTCTTGGAGTCGAGGAGAAGGTTATGGAGCATCTTAGGAAAATTTGCGAATGATGCTGATATGCCATGGCTTGTTGTGGGAGACTTCAATGAGGTTTCATTAAGTATGGAGAAATTTGGGGGTCGATGTCCTTCTTTGGGAAGGTGTAATTCGTTTAATAATATGATAGCCGCTTCTGGTTTGATAGATATGGCTTTTCAAGGTGCTGCTTTCACTTGGTGTAATAGAAGAAGAGGTCTTGCACGTGTCCAGGAGAGAGTCGATCGAGCTTTAGCCAATGAGGAATGGCGCTTGTTATACCTATACCCTGAAGCCGTAGTCTGTCACTTGGCGCGTACTGCTTTAGATCACTGCCCTCTTGTCCTGTGCTGTCGCCCGAAGCAAGTTGTTGATCACTCAAAGCGACCATTCAGGTTTCAAGCAATGTAGCTAACAGAAGCGGGTTTTAAAGATATGGTGCATTCTTTGTGGGGTCTATATAACGACGATTGTGCTGAGAAAGCTGAAAGATTGGCGGAGAGTCTCAAAGCTTGGCAAAGAAAAAAATGGGAATTTCTTTCGGAAGAAAAAGAAGTTAAAGGCGCATATTGCTGGGGTTCAGAGGGCTTTGGCCACAAGTCGATCACATCAACTTCCATTATTGGAGGAGGAACTAATTCATCAGTTTAATGCTTTGTTGGTGCAAGAAGAAGCCTTTTGGGAACAAAAATCCCGTGTCAAATGGATCCAGCAGGGGACTAGATTTTTCTACTTGTCCACTTTGTTTTGTGTAGGAGAAGGAGAAATAAGGTGGTAATGCTTCGGGATAGTAATGGAGATTGGATCACTAATCATGAACAGCTGGTGACTTTGGTTCGAGACTTTTATATTGATCTCTTTAATTTGGTGGTGGGCCTCTAGTTTCTACAGTTCACCCTGTGATTGCCGAGGAGGATAGAGCAGAAATGGGAAAAGAGATTTCAGAAGAGGAGGTTAGGAAGGCTTTATTTCAAATGAAGCCATCAAAGGAGCCGAAGAAGGCTTTTATCAAGAGTTTTGGGGTAGTGTTAAATCTTCCTTGGTGAATTTGGTTCGGCAAGCTTTAGATTCGGGTAAGTTTAATCCCTTTTTAAATTAAATAAAACTCTATTTTTTTTTATTCCTAAAGTCTCCAATCCTACGTATGTTAGACAATTTAGACCTATTAGTCTGTGTACGTGTACGCTTGCCTACAAGGTTATTACGTCAGTCTTGGTGAATCGCTTGAGACCATTGCTTAATGACTTAGTGGCACCGTTCCAGTCGAGTTTTATACCTGGGAGACTGGCAAGGGGTACAAAAGAAAGTGAATGGAGAAAGAGGATCAAATTACATTTTTTACTAAGATTACCAGGAAAAATGAAGGGGCAGTTGAGGGTCGGAGCAGCTGAGGTAAGAAAGAGATCTTAGGCATACGCAAGAGAATAGGTGCTTTACTAGTCTTACTACCTGTCTATCTCTCTATTGGGATACTCTAAGTTCTTTCCTCATTTAGTGGAGTTGACAGCTCCTTGGTTCTGTAGTTTTGGTACAGTGATACGAAGAACTTTAAAAAGAATATATATTCTTTGTCTTCCCAAGCCAATTCCTAATCCTGGCTAACTAAGCATTCGTTCGGAGTTGACAAGACCGGCTCCAATACATCTTGGGCTGGGCTCCTAACCTTTAGCCGGTATGAACTAAAGCCTAAAAGTCTCATCCCGTGCTTTCGGGCTTAGTCCTTCCAACTTCCAATCGGATTCTTGGCAGATCGTCTGCTATTTAAGATAAAAATTCAAAGTTGGTAAGCTGCTACCAAACCGGATTCTCACCTGCTTGAAGATCCCAACTATAAAATTTTTCTATATCTTTTCGGCTTAGTCGTGCGTGCAATTAGTCGTTCCAAGAGGAAGTATCCCTTAGCTAGGGATCTACCATATCTAGTTTTAATGTAAGCTGGTGAAATGCTACCTTCAATACAACTGACCAGGGCAATCCCGACTCATAGGATGCTTATTGGCATTCCACTATCTTTGATTCTTCACCAGTGAAAAATCGGATTCTCTTTGAACGCGGTGCTAGTCTTGACGATTATTCAACTACTAACTGATGACCATTGGAGCATGCTGCTCCCCTTCTTCCACTACTGATATTGACGGACCTGTTGAGAGGACAATAACAAAAAGAAGTGGAGTTAGGTTATGTTCTAGTGTGTAAGCATTTCTTTCAGAACCAAAGCCTCTGAACACACTTTGCATGGAAAGAACTTGTCTTTTTATTACCAGCTTGAAGCCACTGAACCCGAGATTGACATCTCCAGAATTCCCCTCCAAAAGGTCGGGAGGAGCCTCTCCCTTCGGTCGAGTGTCTTTAGATACTCGACCAACGCTTTAGATACTCCACCAACGGGAGAGGAAGAAGAATCAAAGGAAGGGAGGGGAAGCCATTGGCATTGAATAAGCTGTTTGCATTGCGGCGAATCTGCTCTTAGTTAGAAAAGAAGAGGTTGGAGCTCTTGTTGGGTCAGAGAATGAGCGTATGAAACTAGGCACTATCCAAAGCTCAGGATGGCGCAAAAAAGGAAACTGTCCTTTCCGGACTCTTTCGATGGTATCCTTTGTTTGGGTGGTATGCTTTCGGGCAGTATGGTATGATTATAGTATGCTTTCTGTTCTGATAGTCAATTTCTTTAGTGCCTAGGCTTTAAGGTAAAACAAGAAGGTGCGTAGCGGATTCGTCTTTCTTTAAACTAACAAGTAAAGTGAGGCTTCATATGCTAATGGAGGCTAATCGGCTTCTCCCCCAACATGCCAAAATCTTACATGAATCGGCTTAAATGGGAAAAAAGGCTATGAACTCAACAAGAACACCGGCTGCGGAGTCTTACTCACGTTCTTCTTAACTTAGCATGCTTCCTGCAATCCTTCCTGCCTCTTTCCCGAGTGAGGGCCTTGGCACTGGAAAACAGCATTTTTTGCTTCAGTTGCATGTCCCAAAAGCTCAATCCAAACTGTCTCATCTCAAGCAGCCTCTTTTCGTTGCAAGCGGATTCTAGGCATTCCTTCCATCCCCCCTCTTCTCTCCTTTACCGCGTAGTGGGAGAACTGAACGAAAACAAACTCAAATTGCGTCAGTATAGCTTGGGACCGACACACTTACTATATCTGTTTTTTGACTACTATTGACACATCGACACTCTCTTTTATTTTTATAAAGTGGAGACCGTCTTGAAGGGACATACCTCCTACATGCTTCTGAATCTAACGATAGAAATGCCACAGCAGCTTATTCATCTCCATAGCTCCCAAGTCTAAGATCTAAGAAAGATGTGTCTGACCTCATAAACCCTACTTGCTTGTACCACCCTATTTGTTATTTGTATTGTACTACTTGTACTACGCTATCGCTATCTACTTTCCTCAAGCTACTACGCTGCTGCGCTTCAATTACTTTTCTACGCTATTTCCTTTCCTCGGTCGAGTTCCTTTCCTCTTTCGAGTTCCTCACTCCCCCGGCTTGCTTGCGTAGTAAAAAGAAGAGGTTTAAGAGTCAAAGTACAGACGTACACAGGGTCAACAAATGAGCTTAGCTAGCTCAATCCCATTGCATCACCAGATGCCATGTAAAGAGATAGACTTTGCCTCTTCTCTGCGGGTCTTTCCTCTGCTGGTAGTTGCTTAGTCCTACTTCCTTCCCTTGTTTACTGTACATTGAGTCCTAACCAGACCCTGTGTACGTCTATCTTAAGATACTCGATTTATCATTGAGTCTAGCTAACTCTAAGCCCATATAAATGAAGAAGAGTTTGCTTTCTTAAGGCAGGTTCTCTTCCGGCTTCGGGAAATGAGAGGTCGATCGTATAGTAAGATCCCACGTCTTGCTTCAGTGAGCATTTCGGGTTCAACGAGTGTGGTATCAGCTCTTGGGCTTGGCTAACAACATTTGATATGTTCCGCGCTCGGTGACCCTCTCTGCACAAGCGCCACACGTAATTGGCACACATGAAAACTGGCCGAATCTTGTCAACCTTATGATTATGAAGCGACTACGACTTGCTGACTTTCATAGTTTACATAAGAGAGGAAAGCATCACCAAACCTCAGAGGGCACGAACAAACCTTCCTTTTTCTTTTTATTTTGAACGAGATGCACTAATTCACCGATTGTATTGCTTTTGAAGTCTTGCTTTTTCTGTTTTGAAAATGCTGATAGATTCATTTTGTTTTCATGTCGTACATTACTATTACTTTACATTCCTTTCTGAGCTATCGAACTAGATTACTATCTCCCACTCCTTCATACTGATACTGAGATTAGGGGATTAGAATCCTATCAATCTAACTTCCGGAACGGAAGATCCTGTGCCCACCGCCACCGGGCTTGGACTGCTACTGTTGACTGAAAAGTTAAAAGAGAAAGCATTGGCCCAACGACTCACTGATTGGCTCGAACGAGCGGCCCTGCGCACCGACCGCCACCTATACCTATCTTTATCTTTAGTGAAAGGGACTTTCTTGTACTTGGAAGGTGATCAACCTATTCTATTCTTCTAGATTGACTTCGACTGAGCGAGTCTATTGCATATTGCAGCCTCGTTTTAAGGCAGGAATACCTAGGTATGACAGTAGCGAACCAGCAGCAAAAAGCAAAGATAGGTCTTGTTAGCAGGCAGAGGAGACAAAAAATCTTTCTACATTGGCATTGGAGGTGGTGTGGTGTAAAAACCTTTTCAGGCCGATGAGATTTTTCAGGGCTTCTTCGGGGCCGTTGGCTGGCCGGGTGCACTTGCCCGCCATCCGACTGATTAGTTGTTGCACCATATCAGTATCTGAAGGAAGTTCTCCTTTATAATTAAGCCTTAGGGCTTCCCCCGAGATAAGAGGGCGAATCAGCCCGGCCAAGTGATCCTTTTGTTCTTGAACCCTGACCAACTCAAGTTGATACAAGGTTCTTTGGACATCGGACCAATCGCCTTTCGTGAGCTCCCACTTCGAGTGCAGGGGAACCCGGAACCTGCACCGGGGCCTCCTGAGAGGGCATCGGGACCCTGCGGGAGCGCCCCTTGTCTCCCGCTCAAAGTTTCCTGCAAAGTAGTCAAGAAAGGAATGACCGCTTCAAATAATTCGTTCATTGTCTATCTATTCGATTCTTTCTTTTTGGCTGACTCCTCTTCCTGTTCTATTGATAAAAAAAAAGAGAGAGACTGATTCTTCATAAATACGAAAATAACTGCTTGGGTTGGAAAAACCAAGAAAGACATGGGAGTCTTTGGGCGTAACATTCTTTTTCTTCTCTTACGATATTTCGAGTTGGTTGGATGAACAGATCGCTCCCAAATGAAGCCCTTCTCAACTATACGATACCACCAGCGGACGATTCTCAGCATCCATCTTCTGCTTTAAAAAAATAGTAGTAAAGGAAGATTTGGCCAAAGGAACTAATGCCGCGGATAGGAAAGACATAGACTGTACGCCCACTTACCACTCTACCACTTCAATTCAATGACGGACTTCACCTACCTTTCCCCATTCGACCTACCCGATACTTGACTTACGAACATTTACCTTTTGTCCGACTTCGATCGAGTTGAAGTTAGATAGTCGCTAATACGCACTATCCTTAAGCAGGAAGAGTTTGCCTTCGATGCTCTTTGCCTTTTCTATCGATTCCGGGGGTTCCCTTCCATTTATAGGGCCCGCGAGTAAGACAGCTAGGTCAAGGGGAAGGAGTTTGCTTAATCCAGCGGGAGTACCCTCTATCTAGTTCTGTTACAGCAAATGCTCAAAAGTCCATGCAAGACTAAGTACCCACCCTGGAACTAAGGTTCAAGACCTTATCCCTTCCCCTTTGGCTTCTGATCAAATTTTCACTCTTGTAGTTTAGCCTTGTGCTCGTGACCACTTAACTCTTGATTTCAATTAAAGGCACTTGACTAGCTCACTTGGCAGACTGTGAAAAAGAAATTACCAATTTGACTTTAGTTATGTGGCCAATATGAGAAGGTTTTGGCTGCTAAGGGGCCAACCGCTGGAGGCTGCTAGTTCTTGCTTTACTCTTTATGCTTGAGTGGGTTGGTGTAGAAATCAAACTTGGCCTTGGCCATGAACTTGGACTTTGTTTGAACCTAACTTGGCCCATTTTTGATTAGGAATTGAAGATTGTAAGTGATGGAATGGAATGAAACTCATCCTCTGTATTGTATGGAAGGCACCCTTTCTAGTTTCTAGAGAAGGCAGCCGCCACTCCATGAGGGAACTCCGCGGCAAAATGAAACTTTCTCTCTTCCTCAGCCTAAAATAAGTAGGGCCTGATTCCTGCCTTCTCCTCAACATAAGGGCGCCATATGAATTGGTTAGGGTCATCAATAAATCTTGAAATCGGCACCAGCAAAGTGCTTGATTCGGTCCATTGGTCGGATCGTGGGAACTTCCAGTCTTTCTGCCCGGGGAGAAGAACGAGAATTCAGCTCGACCCTAGTCCAACAATCGTTCATACAAAAAAAAGCATCTGGAGGAAAGGAGTGTACATGAAGTTCTAGATGGCCTACCTCCGGGCATCTTCGAATATATTACTATTTCCTTCAAGCTTGCATGAATCGCCCCACCGGAAACCTGTTCTCCTGTGGTTAAGCAAGAGACTTCCTCTTTACTGGTCCCTATACCCCAAGCGGCATAAGATAAGCACTCGTAACTGCTTCATTTATAACATAAAAACGAGTTTGACCTTTTTTTTTATTTTGTATATAAGAACCCTATCCAAAGCTTTTGTTTAGCCTGTTCCGATCTTCTTCGATAAGCCGGGTTGGCATTCCCAGTCTTTTTTTCTTTTTTCTACTCGTCTTCTTGCTCCAGCTACAATTATATTAGTATATAGGGGGGAGCCCCAAACGGACTGACTAAGTCATCGAAAGAACTCAACCGCAAGTACAAGTATAGGATTCAATGTGAAAGGACAATGTTCATTTCCTTCAATTCATAAGCCCGATTATCACGATCCCCAAAAAGTTGCCCGAAGTGACTGACAATGACAATATAGTCTAGTTTTTTTTTCCCTTTTCCAGAGACGATAAAAGTAGCACCCATGGACCTAGCTCACAGAAGAAGGGGACTAGTTGCGACAGGAACGAGGGAACATGGTGTTGTGCTTCTTACCTATGATGATTCCGCATTTGCCTGGTCAAGCTTATTCTTATTACTGGCAGGCGAGACCGATCGATTGAAGTTACGGTTCATAGCTAAAGCCCTTCGCTTAGTAAGCTGGAGCTTCGAGGTCATAACTTCGATTCCCTTCTCTTCCGGTTAGCAACTAACTGGCTCTCCTACTCGGTACTCTACCCTCTCCCGCTGACTAACCACCATACCTATTCGCCCTACCTCGGGCAATCTTTCTACCTATTTCTATTTGTTTGGTAGGGTCGAATTCCCATCAACCATCAAGTTGGTCCTCAATGAGGTCTTTTCCAAATATGGCTAAGAACTTCTTACCGCGAACAGAGTTCCGAGTCGCTTATTGGAATCAGAGACTGAGTCAACAAGCATTCCTACCCGAGAACTTCTTATCTTCTACTAAGATCCGAACACCTATCCAAGCCAAGGCCAAGCTCTTTGCCGACTCTATTCCCTATCCGTTAATGCTTTTGTTATTCAATCTCTTCCTATTCTTTCTCCCCCTCGGCTTACGGTAGTAAGAGTAAGCCGAATCGCTTTTTCATTTTCACTCGTGAGTTCCAATGTAGATGTAGGCTCGATTGCTCAGTTGTATGTCTTTCCCAGATCAACTTTCGGCAGCCTCTGCTTCAGAGTGGAAGACTTTCCGTCCATTATACAGTATCCCATCCTGGCAAGACAGAAACGAGAGAATATCCGATTCAGTTCGTAGGGAATCCGAAAGGGTCATTCTATTCCTCCCATAGAAGGCAGGCCGATCCCTTTTGATCCAATTTGAAAGCCGTTAGAAAGATGTGCAATAGTCTTTTATGGTCTTTCCTTCTTAGGTCCATCCAGGTTCTAGCATTCACTGAGTCTGGGAGAGTCTACCTTCTTTATCGGAACAAGTGATGAATCCTTTCCTTTCCTTCAGTAGGAGAGAAGGCTACCGAAGCGAAGGAGGTTCCGAGAATTCAAAACTCCGAAGTCACTTTCTTTGTCCCCAGGAATCGAAGTTCCAAAAGCAGACGAAATCATTATGAATCCAATCGCTTTGCGACAGCAATGGTATCCTTCTAGTCGTGCTTAAGCGGATGTGAAGTCTAATTTGCCAAGGTTGGGAAGGCTTTTAACTGTTCTGTGCGAAGAAGGCATTCTTGCAAAACCTATTCAGTGCATTTCGGGATAAAACCATGGGCAAAGCCTCTCGCCACGTTAAAGCTATAGAAGTACCATATTTTCCTTTCACTGCGCGGAAAGAAAGTTTCCCCTTCGGGTTCATGCCCTACGGTCTAATATCTGTCTCAAAGAGTGGACTTTAAGAGCGGAAATCCCGCATCCAAAAGACTAGCAGCGTATTCGTCGCAAACAGTCTTTGTCCAATTCTTCCATCAATCCCATTCCCCTAACAGCTCCTTCTATCAAAGAGCCAAAGAGGGCATTCTTTTTCCTTCCCTTCGGGAGTCAGGTATGCCTTGGATCTTGATATCTGGTATTTGATTTTATTTGTGGCTTAAGCAAGGCACTTTTCCTTCTATGGAGTCAACATCTGGAATCAAACCCAACCTTTCCTCCTCATCGTCCGCTCAGCAGCCACTACTGGTGAGCCCTAATTCATCTTCGAATGCTGCAGGCTAAAGCCCCTCAACGTCCTGCAGTAGTGCCATGGACCTTCCTGGACGCGCTGGATACAAGCCCGACCCCAGCCTGCAGACTTAGACTTAACCCGGAGAAGAAAGACTGGCGACAAAGACCGAGAGAGGGAAGAGACTCGCTACCTTCGATTAACCCGTCGCTCCTTCCGGCAGCCCCCACTTATCCTTAGGCCAGAATCGGGAGTCGGCGTCGAGAGGGGGAGGAGGGCCGAGGTACGACGGGAAGACGAGGATTGAAATCAAGTTGAAAACCCCGTCTTTTTCGCCTAAACGGACTTTTTGCAGGGAAATCGACAACAGAATTTTGCAAAAGTTGAAA
>JBBPFQ011067895.1:0-10299 GCA_037974815.1 Kaempferia elegans | reverse complement strand
TCTCCATATCCTAATGCTGATCGGTCGGTCTAGATTACATTTCAAGGATATTGTATATATCACGAGAATATTGTACACATCTCGAAAATGTCTGGACTGTCCGATCACCATTGGGACAGAGACACATAGTGATATTGGGACATCTTAGCTTATATTGTTAAGATCTACGAGCTAGTCACGAAGATCAAGGCGCTAATTAGTGCCGCCAACTCAGCAATCGGCGCCATTCTCCACGACGCCGTCGAACTCGAAGCCGGCGTCTGCGCCTTCGCCGCAGCGATACCAGATGACGGGCTATTGCCGCCGTCCACGGCCAATATCATCACCCTCTGCCCTCTCTTGCAGTGCTCGACGTCGCTGCTGACGTAGTAGTAGAACCCCGGTTGGTCAAGCAGGAAGACGGTGGTCCCGTCCTTCGGCGGCGGGCCGCCGGCCGTCTCGTTGCAGTGGTAGTACTCTGTTTTGCTCGATCTCAGCACCGAGTCGTTCTTATACTCGAAAACTGAACGATTTACGCACGCAGGAAGGGTATTAATTAGATCGTCAGATTAATTAGAGAATAAACAGTGAGGAATCAAGCGATTAACTGACTGACCGATGGAGTCGCCGACGTGGAAGACGTACTTGTCGGCCCAGGCGGCGTACATGTCGGAGTCGTTCTGCTCCGGGACACGCCAGCCGTCGGCGTCGCCGACCTTGTAGATGTTGGCCGCCGCGGCGAAGGAACTCACGGCGGCCGTCAGGAGGAGCGCGAAGAAGAGGATCAGGGAGTTGAGGGATGATGCCATTTCGTTCGATCTTAAGCGGCGTAGGAAGGAATTGAAGGGGGGAGGAGACGTTAAATTAAGGAAGGAGATCGATCAGGCGACGCTGCGGTTCATTCGGAGGAGAAGAAGCGGCGGATCGCGTCCGTTGAATTGGTAGTTATTTTCCTACGAAAGAACGTGGAGAATGACAGTTATGAAACCACGTAAATTTCATTTGGTTCGGAAAATTAGTGGAAACAAAGGGGCTAACTAGACCGGACTAGACCGGGCATGATAGGCTATATAGCTAGACCTTGAGGATGGTTCAAAATGTTCGACCATGGATTGAAATTTGATGGTTCATCGGTTTAGAACTATCAGTTTGACAGTTCAGAATTGTTCGTCGGTTTAGAACTACCAGTTTGACAGTCCAGAATTGCCAGTTCGCAGAGCAACCTTTAACCTGATTCAAAATTATTACATTAATAAAATAAAATTATAAATTCATAAAATAGTTTACTACCATGATTATTAAGAATAATCATATTACTTAATTATTAAATAATTAACTAACCCATGAATTCATTTACTGTCAAACTATTATAAATTAATAAATGAATAAGTATAAGAGCATCTACGTCATTTTCCCTATTATATATCTAAAATTTAGAGTAAATCATCCACTTAATTAAATTTAGATAATCACTGAAAATTTCACTATACACACTATATCAGCTACCTTCAAATTACATTATCTTTATATTTTTTATTATCTTCTTCTCTCTCTTTTAATTTTTTATTATTATATTTGTGAAATGAGTGGAAGAAGAGATATTTAAAAGAAATATTATTTTAATTATAGCTAGAGATTTCATTCTCTAAATTTAAAGAATCACTATTATTAAATCTAAATTTAAATAATAGATAGAGTAACTGATGTAAGTATTTTTTAGCTACTTTATTTAAAATTTAGAGTAGAATCTTTAGATAGAGTAGGTGATGTGGTTGCTCTTACTCTATTTCCCATTATTAAAAATAAGAACATGAATTAACTAACATATAAAAATATTAATACTTCATAGCCTAGTTGTTTAGGATACTCGATGTTCATTTGGGAGATCATATTTGAGTCTCAGCACCAATAATTTCTTTTTAACCATCTATAAAAAAAAACTATCGGCGGTCACTTGAATCATAGACTTTAGAATCACAATATATGCCGGATCGATTTACAATCCGATCGATAGGGTAGGATCGTAGAGATTTTTTGATTAAATATTATCGTAATGATACATGATCAGTATAAAAGGCCACAAGTTTAAATACCAACAAAATAACTCCCAATAAAAAAATATATAGAATCGTTTGTAACGTAGAATTGCACGGATTCTACCGATTCAAAGCAATCCCAACTATTCTTCTCGGATTCCGCTGGAACAGATGATTCCAAACTATCCAAATGCAATTTGATACTTCTGGATCGTAAGATCGTGCAATCCTATGATCCGTATTGCAATTCTATAAACCATGTTTGGCACAACTCGAGAATCGAGACGGTAGGTTTGGGCTAGCACAGCCTCTAATCGGGGTCATGCTCAGCCAGTCTGACCCCTTATCAGGTGGTGCTAAATCCAACCTAAACTAGGTTAAGTCGCAGGCGGCCCGGCTCTATTGTCATCTCTAGCTTAATTATCAAAGGAGTACTTCAAGATTCTGTATTCTATTGCAGTCTTCAGTAAAATTGCATGCATAATTATGCTTATCAATCTTTGGATCAACAATGCCATCCATTGTGAAGATTTACTTGTATATGAACAGAATGAACAAGAGGAAAAGATTAACTTATAGACTCCTAGCTTTATACAAAACAGTTACAAAGAAAGAAACCAAAAGGATCAAAAACAAAGAGAGAGCTACAGAAGTTTGGGCATCAAATGCAGATGTTTGGGAGTTGTTGGAGAACTTGAGTCGTTGGCATGCGCCGGTTTGAGCTTTTGGATCCATTGAAGAAGTCGGTTCTTGTGATCTTGGCAATTCATGCTTGTGGCCGTATCAAGTGTGCCATTTTGTGCGAGAGAAGATTCAAACTGTTCCAAAACCTTCACTATTTGCCAAAAGTCGGGTCGCTTGTCTGGATGGAGTGTCCAGCATTGCTCGATCAATGCTCGAAGGGCCACAGGGCACTCGGGAGGCACAATGGGTCGCAAGTTCTGAAAAATGCTAGTTTATCACATAACAGTCTGCAAGTTCATGTAGCAAATATACACCTTCCTATAATGACACTCAGTTTTGTGAAATTAGCTGAACGAAATGGATTCATGGTTTGATTCAGTTGCGGAGAACGATAGGCAAGAAACATCATTCGATACAATCTTTCATGATAACCTGATACTATCTTAAACAACATAAATGACAGAAGAATTTAGTATACGGCATCAATTATCGACATACCTTATCAACCACTGCAAAAGCAGCTTGAATAGGCATCATTTCCTCGTAAGGGACCCTTCCAGTTAGCATCTCCCACAGCACTAGTCCAAAACTGTAAACATCAACCTTCTGCCCATAAGGTTTGTGTTTAATCATCTCAGGTGCCATCCATCTAAATGTCCCAGGATCCTCCGCTAAAGTATCGCAGTATGCTACCTCACAGGCTATTCCAAAGTCAGCAATTTTTATACAAAAGTCTTGATCAAAAAGAATATTCTCAGGCTTCAAATCCCTATGAAGAACCCCTTGTGAGTGAATATATTCCATTCCTTTGGCGATATCCAGTGCAAATGCTAAAAGTTTCTGCAGAGGGAGAGGTTTTTGTTCGAGTTTGTGAAGAAAAGCTCTCAATGATCCTCCTGACAGATATTCAGTGATGATGCAAAAGACTGGAGGCTTTTTGTTTGCTGCTATCAACTGCATCAAAGTAGGAAACTATGCTATCGAAATCAATTTTTTTTTACTGACTGACATCATAAAAGAATCTTCGCTATCAATGAAAGAATAACCAGATTGCAATTTCAGTGTGTTAAGTTCAGTTTTGTATTTTCCTAGTACTTTAGCCTGTGAAATCAAAGGAAATAACATAACATATGATTATAATCACTAAAATTGAAGTCATTGTGACATCTACAACAAGATCATGTTAGTCTCAACCATTTGGGATATGCTCTGTGATCTTATTTAGTCAGTGATCTCTACGCAATGCTATAGCACTAGTAATATACAGTTTTCATTGCGTCTAGAGTGTTCTTCGGATGAAAATCGTTCATCTAGCCTATGAAAACAAAATTTGGATTACTAGGAATTCGGTCAGCAACTTGTCTATGGTTTGTTTCAGTTTCATTTTGCATGATGTTCATGACTAACTCCAATTGTGTACATTTATGTATACAAAGAAAGATGTGCATTGGCTAATTTTGAATAAACCTAACCTCTCTGGAGGCTAAACATAAGATCAGTTTGTACCTTTATTACATTTCGATGATAAAGATGGGCAAGGAGTGTGACTTCCCTTGTAAACTGTTTCTCCAAACGTGCAGCCATGAGGCCATTTTCGTCGTCGTCGTCATCATCATCGGGTTGTCTGATGATCTTAACTGCAACAGGCTGATTTTTATAGATACCATGATATAACTTGCTATGAGCTCCCGAAGCAAACCTATTCCCGAGGTACAATTGGGATAAATCGACCATCCATTCTTCAGAGGTTTCTATAGCATTTACCTTCCTAACACCATGTTCAAAGTATCTAGTCCATGAAGTATCCCTCCGACTTTTATTATGCTTATCTGTCCCCTTCTTTGGGAAGATGTGCAGATGGTCAGCTGCATGCCTTGGTGAATGAACTCTCGAATGGCCTTCTTTCAAAAACAACTTGCTTAAGACATTCTTGTCTGACCCTTTCCTCCTAGGTGGTGGGGTCGAGAACCGCTTCTTGTTAGCCATTGCTTCCTTAAAGGCATCTGAAAGGCGGGTTGTAGGAAGAGGAGAAGCAGACCTCTGCTTTGGTTTAGAATTGTGTCCTTCCCTAAAAGAAAATTGCCTAAAACTCTGAGAATCAGAATCCAAGAGAAACCGAACTGAAGGTTTATTCATGCTACAGTATGAGGTCCCTGGCTCGCAACCCAAACTTATGTTCTTCATACCCAGTAGAGTTTGTCGATCAGTACTAACAGAAAGGTCAGAAGATCCTACATTACTCAATCCCTTTGACTTGAAACCAATATGCTTATCAATCTTCAGAGGAGAGCAAGAAGCCGAAGGAGTCAAATTTGACACTTCTGATTTAAGTTCTACCTCACGGCTATCTTGCAACAATGACAGCAATGATGGTAAACTAGTAGAATGAGACAAAGAGCTTGCTGCTTTTGATTCAGTGCCTCGACGGGCAGGCAGTGAGAATGATGCCGATTGTAACGCTTTAGCAGTCCTTTTCGGTTTCAATTCCAGGCTTTCAGGTGGGATGAGCAAAGGGACTGAAGATAGGTGAACCAATGCTAACCTGTGGTAAATAGTGTGAGAGAAATTTGCCCTCCTCAACCAAGAGCTTTCCTCTTCTTCCATTACTTCTCAGCAAGAAAAGCACCTTATCAATCAAATTCCAGCAGCAAAGCTTAGAAATCTCATCACACCATGAAATGAAGCAGCTCAAGATCGCCAGTTTCTTCTAATAATTAAACAAACTTTTCTGCCAGCCAATCCGATTCAGAATATAAGATAAAAGCAGCATCTGTGACGATTCCTGCATCAGATGAATCCAACCATAGTGAGACAAAAGTAAAAACTACTATGAAAAAGAGGGAAGCAATCCCCACCTCTCATGGACCTTTCACAAATCATATTTTACAAAAAAAGCTAAACCAATCAAAGTGATAATTTTACAAGAAAAAGAAAAGAAGCCAAATCAGCATCATCAGCAATAGGTCTCAGATATTAAACAATAACTCTAAATTTTTTATTACCTTTAACCATTAAGAAAAAGAACACTGAAGTTAGCTAAAAGTATGAACAAGTAAAGCAATCAAAGGTGCTCCAATCCATGAGTAAATCTAAACAAATAGCTATCTTTTACAAAGAAGTTTAAACAAATAACCGTTTGGAAACCAAAAAAAAAAGGGCAAACAATCATCTAAAATTTCCACCAAAGTCGGATAGAGCATCAAAATCGCACCTTTCACAAAGGAGAACAATAAAAAAAAAACCTTCTTTCCCCAATCCAAGACTGAAGCAGGTATGCTAGGGTATTTTAGAACTAAAGAAAGGGAAAAGATATAACACAAAGGAAAAGGGTTGACCGACCTGCAGAGACCGATGCATCAGCGACGGCAACGCGTACAAGTCGACAACCGCCGAGGCCTCGGCCGCCACCTGTTGGAGGACGTGCCGGAAAGGCAAAGTTGTAGTAGAAGAGCATCGAACAGGAAGCGGAAGCGAATTCGCGCACGATACGTCCTTTTCCTCATTGAAATTCAATCCATTATTGCTATGTCATTTGCCACATCGGGAAGAATGATGCTTTACTACTGGTCGAGTCGCCCGTCGCTCGCCCACACGTCTGTTCTTGAGGAAAGGGAACGTCGAGACGAGACAATTAGTAGAAGCGCTGGGCCACGATAATCTCATTCAAACACTTGGAATTTGACCATTATTGAAGGTGATAACCCTCCGTGTGGCATAAAGGTGAAATCGCTCGCCTGGGAGGTATATGCTCGGGTATGCCGAGTTTCGACCTCTAGACTTCATGTGACAACCTCCCATGCCTTAACCATCGCACTGCCCCGAGGGGACTGCTACCACAGGGCCGTAGGGGGCAAAATTGAGTTATATCAGTGTGGGATAGAGTTGTTATTACATAGTAAGGGTTTGAATTTTAATATAATTGAGGAAAAAAAATCTTTTTTTTAGTGATTTATTACAATTTTCTGATATATCTTTTCATAAATAGTCATTAGACCGATCATGTGGGATCATTAGGATGGTGGATTCTATTTTTTATTACTATATGCTTGCTATGATATGATTGCTCGATGATGCCTTACTTACTCAAGGCCGCTTGCTAGGGTAAAATTGTAGGTCCCTTTGTAGCCGCCAAAGGAGGTAAGTAACTTGCAATGCAAACATAATCCCTATCATGAACTTTATATACTAATGCAAATACACACTTAATTAAAGAAATTGACTAATACTAATAAAAAAGTACGAGATACGAGAATTTACTTAGTTTCGTAATCAGAGGATTACTACTCCAAGAAAATGGAAGCTCAGAAAAATCTCCTTCGTTGGAGGCGGAGAAGTCTCGTACAGTCGTTGAAAGCACGTAAAAGAAACGACTCAAGTATAAAAGAATACAGAGTGTGGTGCGTTTTATTTCGTAGCTCCAGGGGTCCTTTTATAGGCCTTGGAAGTCTGATTTCGAAGCTTGAAGGTGCCCTCAAAGAGGTTGAAGGCGTTTCCAGGTGGATAAATTTTTATCCTCACAAATAAAACGTTATCTGTTCTTAACAGTTGCTGACCAGCGCCTTCTAGACAGCGGGAGGTGCCTTTCCTTGCTGCATTATTGAAGGCGCCTTCACTCCCTTAAAGACGTCTTTTAGTTTCAGAAAGTCAACATTAGTGTTGACTCATCCGCTTCCAGCTCCGATCGCTTGGGTGATTTCGGACATCCGGAATATGGCTCACCTAAACTCATTTTCCTTCCTCGAGCGAGCTTCATCCCCTGCTTCTCGTCACTCCGATAGTCGTGCGCGTCCTTCTCGTTCCGCCGGTGTATTCTTCCGCAACTTCTCGTCCCTCAGATGCGATGAGTCTATTGACTCTTTTCCGCATCATCCTTCTCGTTCACCGCATCTTTCGCTCGACTTCTTGTGTTTCTAAACTCCTCCACATTTAAACACAATGTTAGAACACCACAAAACTTAACCTAACTTGGTTGATCACACATCAAAACCAATTTGGAGCACCAACAATCTTCTCCTTTTTATGTGAGCAACTCAAGTTAAGTTAGGGTAAACAAAGTAAAATTTAAACATGTAATAACAACTAAGGGCAATAATAAAAAATATTACTACCCCTAGAGTTAACACATTCTCCCCCTTTGATCACTTTAAAAAATGGAGGTCTATCAATTTGAAAAGATTTCTAAAAAGATTTCTAAGTGTCAAGCAAAGTTATAAAAATAATCTCATAAATTATTTTCTAAGAAATTTGAATTTTTCTAATTGTACAATTTGAAAAATATCTCATAATTAGATAATTAGGAAAAAATATATTTTGAGGTCAAAAAATTATAGAAAATTTTCAAAATATTGGAAATAGAAACTTCATCAATAGAAAATTTACTTTTTTAAAATTTTAATTTTTAACTATTTTTAAAGAAAAATCATAGAAAAATTATTTTTTATTAAAAAATTCTAAAACTTTTTCTAATAATGCATGCTTTTGTTTCTAACTCACGTAAAAAAATTGGAATAGATCCATTAAAAAGTTTACGAAAATTATTTTTAAATGAAAGATATATATTTCTAAAAAAGAATTTTAAAAAATATATTTTGAGTTCCAAAAATATTGATAATTTTTATAAATATGTACAATAAATACTGGATCAATAAAAAAATTAAATTTTTAAAAATATAATTTGAGTAATTTTTAAATTTAAAAATATGGTTTTTGTTATAAAAGTCATAAAAAAATAATATACTAGTCAAATACTAGTCAAAAATTTTAAAAATTTTTTTTGTTAAAAGATAATATTTCTATGGTTCATAAAAACTAATTTAGTATTAAATTGTTAACAGAATAACTACAAATTTAAGTTTAAAATTAAAAATAAAATGTCAATGAGAAAAATTTCAGTTAAAGTATTTTATTTAAAAAATTTATATTAAAAATGATTTAGGAACCCAATAAAGATTCTTTCCTACAAGGTTAATCAAATATTTCTTAGGGACATACTTTATGAAAGTGTTATAATTTGTCCCTTGTGATATCTATAATACTAGTTCAAATTAGAAAATTTTCTGTCCTGATATTTACATGCATAATTCTTTTGTAATTGTTCTATTTTTCTCTTTTAATTTGTCATTTTATGACTTAATTTTATCAAAATCATCTAGCATGCATGATTTGGCTAAGGTCAACTTTAATTTGTTATTTTCATTTTCTAACTTAGCTAGATCTTTAGTAAGCATTTTGATGAAATTAAATGACTGAATAGGGGTTAGGTTACTGACCTGACTTACCTTTTGTACTATGTTCTCCCTCCATCGTATCTTTCTTTTGATGAAGCTCTTCCTTCATCAATGCTCATCTATGAATCCTCTTAGTGACTTACCATCAGTGTAAGTCCGACGTAGGCTTCGATCTCAGATTCAGAGCTTGATTCGTCCCAAGTCGCTTTCAGATTATTGTGCTTTGAGTTGATTTGTCTTTTGTCTTTGCCTTTACTCTTCTTGAGTTTAGGGTAATCTTCCTTGATATGCCCTTTCTCTTGGCAGTTTTAGCACTTGTCCTTTCTTCTTCTTTGATTATTTTTTCTTTCCTGCGACTTATAGAATTAATTAGATTTAAGAAATTTATTAAAATTATGTACCATAAGTTCTGCTTCGTTTTTGTCCACAAAAGAATTTGACTCGGGTTCATCCTTGGTTGTGGCTTTCAACACAATGTTTTAATTTGAATTTCTACTTAGGTTTGCAAATCTGGATTCATGAATTTCAAAAGTAGAAAAAAAGTTATTCTAGGTTACTTATATCTAAATCTCTAGAGATATAGCAAGCATCTATTAATGTCGACCAGACTTGTGTTCTAGGAAAAGCATTTAATGCATACCTGAACGAATCTCGGTTGCTTACCTTTTCATCGAGATTCATTAACTCAATGATTAGCTCCTTGAGCTTGGCGTGTAGTTGCGCAACGGTTTTGCCTTCTTTCAGTCGGAGGTTCGTGATCTGGTTCCGGAGTAGGTCTCGTCTCACAAGCTTAGCTTCGAAAGTTCCTTCATGAAGCTCTAGGAATTTTTTTCAGAGCTCTTTCTCGGAAGAGTAGGGTCCGATCCGACTTACCTCCTGAGGTGACAGCACACTAAGTAGGTGAAATTCTGCCTTCCCATTTGCTACGAACTCTGCTTGCTCCTTTTTCGTCCATAGTTCTTCTTTCTTGATCTCACCGTTGTTGTCGAAAGGAGGTACAAAGTCATTTTTTTTAATTAGAAAAATATCAAAATCAGTCTTAAAATATACATATATTTTCTTTCTCTAATGTCTGAATTCTCCCTTGAACTTCGGCTGGTGGATACTTACTCCGGTCATTTCTTATGCTTCATTCGACGGTTAGTCCTCCTGAAGCAACTTAGCTCTAATACCACTTATAGGTCCCTTGTGCGGCCGGCAAGAGTAGGTAAGTAGCCTGCAATACAAACACAATACCTTTCACGAACTTTATGTACTAATGCAAACACACACTTAATTAATAAAAGAAATTAAGTAATACTAATAAAAAGGTACAAGACACGAGAATTTACTTGGTTTTGTAATCAGAAGATTGTTACTCCAAGGCAGTGGAA